>WPDH01000362.1:0-28631 GCA_019137255.1 Corinectria fuckeliana | reverse complement strand
AGTAAAGCTTATATTTACTATTTTAGTAATTATAAAAATAAGCAGGTTACTATATACTTTAAGAAATCCTATAGGGATTTTATCCTTCTTTAAGGCCTTTTATAACTTAATTTAGTATAAAGCTTTTTAGACCTTTTTAAGGTTTATTATTAAGTATATATAGCCTAACTTAAGTTTAGATATCTTAAAGGGTAAGAGAGAGAGGAGGTTAGAGTTATCTGCCTAAGGTTTAAGAAAGAATTTTCTTACTAAGATCTTAGCTTTATTTATATAAAGTATTACTAGCTTAAGTTAGTCTTAGTAGATAAAAGGTAAAAGCTGTAAAGAAGTTATAATAGTTCTACTATATAGTTTAGCTTATCTTTTTATATTTTAGAATTATATTATATTATATTATAAGAGCTTAATTAGAAGTTTCCTTTAGAGGGTATATTATATGTTTTATATATACTAATCTCGTGTTATAAAGTAAAAAGTTAGTTATTAATATAAATACTCACTTTAATATAAAGCAGTTATAAAAGCTTTAACAGCTTAGTATTAATATATATAGCTTAAGCTTTTTTAATTAAGACTTTACTAGCTCTCTTAATATAGCTATTTTACTTTAGTATATAAAAAGTGCTAAATCTTATACTAATATCTTTTTTTAAGGCTTAACTCTTAATCTTTCTACTTTTAAATTCTAAGGTGTTATTAAAGTAGAGTATTTTAATCTTATACTTAATACTTATATTTTTTATAGCCTTTTTTCACCTCTTAATTTTAAGTAAAGCTTAGTCTCTTATTTAAAACAAAATATACTAGTAAAAGCTTATAATAGTATTAATTTTATAAAAGCTATAATAGTAACTTTTAAGGCCTTATAAAGTTAGCTTAATAATATCCTAAAAAATAAACTAAGAAAACTAAGGTTTTAACTAAAGGGGTTTTACTAACTATCTTATTAGCCTTAGCTAAGTAATAAGTCTTATAATAAAGTTCTTTTATTATAATAGTATTAATATAAATACCTACTTTTTAATAAGCTTTAAAAACTCTATTAAAGCTAGTATAAGCTAGCTAGTAGTATATAATACTATATTTAATAGTCTTAGTAAATATATTTTTTAGTAAGACTATAAAGTTATAAAAACCTTAAGACTTTTTACACTTTAAGATAATAATATTATAATACTAAATTATATTATAAACTTTTTATCTTATTACTTTAATAGTAATAATATTTATATATTTATTAATAATTATATTTTTTCTCTTAAAAACTCTTAGGCTAAGTATATTTACTACTCTCTTAGAGTAATAATAAACCCCTTTTAAAAATAGAGATTTTTAAGCTATAATAATCTTAATATTATCTTAACTATAAATATAAAAATCTCTATTATTACTTATAGTTATCTATTTAAGGCTTTTAGTTTTAGTAAAAAAAGTAAACTACTTCTTATTATTAAAATAGTAGTTTAAGCACTTAAAATTAATAATTATATTATTTTAAAATGCTTTTTTTATTACTAAGAGAGTAACTTTCTTATAAGCTATTTAAGGTATTATTATTTAGCTAAATAGTATTATACTAGTAAAGTTAGCTTTTACTATCTTAATTAATATGTTTTTTTAAACTAGTATATTTATACTTTAGGTTTTAACTTACCTTTTAAGTTTTAAGTATTTCTTTTAGTATTTATCTACTTTATAATATCTTTTAGCCTTTAAGAGTAGGTAATTTATATATAAAAGGTTACTATTTTTATTTTTAGTATTTATAAAAGCTTATAATATTTTTAAGTTACTTTAAAGCACTTAAGAAGGCTAATTTCTTTATAAATTTATTATAAAGTTAATACTATTATTCTTTTTAGTATTAGCTTATCTTATTAAAAGCTTAATAACTTTAGTCTTTATAATCTTATTACCTCTTTTTAGATTATATATTTAGTTATTATACTAAATCTTATTTAATCTCTTAATCTTATTTAAGACTATAATAATAAAAACCTTTTCTAAGACTATAATCTTACTTTTAATATATCTTTATATAAAGTAAAACTTTTTATTAAAAGTAGTAAGTAAGATAAATTTCTTTTTATTAAGCTTAAAAAATATTAATAAAAGATTATAAAAGGTATCTTCTAAGACTTAGTAGACTATTTTTCTAATAAACTTATATATTTAAGCTATTATATAAGTATTATAATCTTATTTAGCTTAAGAAAGCTTTTTTAAGACCTTAAATAATAGGCAGTTAATTAAAAAGCCTCTTATATATATATTACTTATCTTAAAGTCTTATTTTTCTACTTTTATTATAGTTTTTTTTAGCTTACTATTAGTCTTAATAAACTTTTCTAAACTAAGTATTTATAAGTTTAGTATTAGCTTAATCTTTTATTTATCTTAGTCTTTTATTATCTTAAGCTTTTTTATTATTAAAGTATAAGATATAAAGCTTAACTAACTTTATAGCCTATTAGGATTAAATAGACTTATTTCTCTTTTACTTAAAGATACTCTTAATAGTTAAGATTTTTATATTAAAGTCTTAGTAAATATTATTAAGATTTTACTTTAAATTAAGGTTTTTTATATATAAAAGTACTTATATAACTTTTAGTATCTACTATATAAAGTTATATAATTTTAGTTACTAAAACTATATAAAATTTAATATAAAGTTAGTTAAAATAAACTAAAATTTTAAAAATTAATAAATTTAATATTAATTATCTTATATATAAAGTCTTAGACTTAGCTAGTTACTAAGTATTATTATAAATTAATTACTACTTATAAAGTAATACTTTTATAGTTATATATAAATTTAAAGTCTAATAACTTATTTTTATTTAAGTAAGTTATTTTAATTTAGTTTTTCTAAGTCTTAAAATAATTTACTTTTACTTAAAATTATATTAAAAGAAAGGTTAAAATATAAAAAATCTTATAAAGATATTTTTCTCTAAAATACATATAGTTTTACATATAAGAGGCTTATAACCTATTAATCACACAGATAATATAAGATTAATCTATAATCTGACTAGCTAGCCTAAGAGGGGCGGTAGTATTATAGGCCTTAGGTGCCCTAGGTGGTGGCCTCAGGCCACCACCCCTTAACAATATCTAAATGCGCTGGCATAATACAACCTTTCGCTGTTATTTAATCTTTAGGCAACTTGGAACTATGTGTCGTTCTTCACGAGTTTCTAGCCAACATCCAATGTTATACACACCATCAATCAACTGCTGCCGAATCATCAACTGCATATCAGGCAAGAACCATAGTTTCATAACGCTGAATTTCTGCCCCAACTAAAGACACTGAGAGTAGTACGGGTTCTGAGATTTACATGTAGAACCCCACGAGCACACTGTCGGTCCTGTATATCCCTGACCGCCACATTGGCTATACTTAGGCAGTCCTCCGGTTGCTGGCCCGCAAACCATGCCCTCAGTTGATGTCGCGGACGCGATATTTGACGATGTTGTCGTTGTCTTTAGTGTGGTGACGCCAAAGCCTGTCGACGTGGTAGAAGTCGACTGCGAATTCGAATTCGAACCAGAAGGCGAACTTAAAGAAGTTGTCCCGCCGCCTCCGTTCTGGCCTGGTGTCGTGGCGCTGGATGTTACAGAGGCACTTGTGGCGACCTGGGCAATCGCAGAGGGAAGGCCAGAAACAAGGGTTGGGCCAGGAATTGTGTACGAGAGTGGAGTGGTGTAAAGATTGAATAAGATTCCCGCGTCATTTGACTTATACAAAGCCGTGCCCTTGACTCCAGCCGGGGCCAGCGAGCTACCTCCGGTGACCTTGATGTTGAAGCACTGGGGGTAGTTCTGGGCACCATTTGGTTGACCACTTCCGTGGAGGGCGATAATCTCGTGGCGAAGAACGTAGTTGCCCGCAGCCAAGTCCAAAGGAATCTGGACAGTCCATGAGAAGCCCTTGGACACGAGGACATCGGCTGCCCACTTCCCGCTCTGGAGAGACATGTCAATCAGACCACTGGCACTGATCTTGAAGAACTCTAGTTGAGTCTTATCCACATCCTCGCAGTTCCCAGGACATTTTGCCAGATAGTCAATGACGGGCCCTTTGTGAGACTCGGGCCATGTGTTCCACTGTAAGTTGATCCTGTCACCCGCCTGGAGAGTAACGTGACCCTTGGCTGCCTTGGCGCTCTTGTGGCAAATGATGTCGGGGTCTCCGAAGCTATTAGGCTCAACGTACCCATTGTCAGTAGCCCCAATAGTCCATCCAACCACAGGGTCGTGATTTGGATTCCAGGAAAACGCGGGAGCATCGTAGCCCCTGTAGGCAACGCCATTGGTAATGAGCCAGTCCACATGCCCGTGAGCAGCAACGTTAGATGCAAGGTACAGCCCAAGTAGTAGAGAGGAAAGCTTGTATAAAGCCATAGTATATATAATGTGATCGTTCTGGAAAGCGTTCGAAAAGAAGAGTGAGAAAAAAAGATAGACCGTTGAGGAAGAAGCGAGTCTGCAGACATCCACTAAGCTAGGATATCGAGATATTCTAAGTGTGCTAGAGTATCGAGAATAAAGAAAACATTATGAGATATTTCAAGTTGTCAAGTGCTCCTTAAATGCATTATCAACACACGATGCCAAGGAGGCACGGAATGAGCCCGGGCTGGTCCAGAACCAGCCGACCCTTGCCGCCACGTTCGACAACGTTGTGTCTTAAATACGTTAAGACACGCCATGGTCCTATTATGTTCTTTTTTCCGCCGTCTATTCCGCCGCTCGCTAAATACTTCGATTCCTGGCCAGCTGCCGAGCTTTATCTGCTGACACGTCTCAATGTGGCGTATCAAGGCGCAAGAAAAGGGTCCACAACCAGTTGCCCATGGGTCAAATAACAGCGATATTAGCAAGACATTGAATTCTTCAGCTGGCACAGAGATTTTTGACAGCTCCTATTGTTCATTAAGCTACCGCCACGTGTGATGACGAAGTGCTAGTGCCCTGTCATGGGATGATCTTTAGTATCCAGACATCTTGGGTATCCAACGCTGCTTCGCGTCCTATTTGGCAACCACACGCGTTCCAAATGGGGGCTAATTAAATTCCATCGCTCGGGAGCTAGCACAATCTGGTCTGAAGCGCCCAAAATGACTGCTCGGCACATTCCTCATGTTGAAGAATATGGAATAAGATTTCAGATATGGCTTGCAGCTGTAAATACTCAACGACCTAAGACAATTTCTAGGGAGCACAATTATGCAAGAAACGGCAATTCTTTTGACTTCGTCCATTTATCAGATTATATGGCATTGAGCGCAGTAAGCTTAGTACCTAGCACCTAGTTGTTATGCCCATATTCTCTATTTTCAAATGTGATATTGCTTCCCTTACTCGACTGTATATTCATTGAGGACCTCTGTCATCTCCTCAAGCTAAAAAAAAACACTTTGGCTCCATATGTGACCAAGTTCTCGTCAGTCCAGTCTAGCTTCATTTGAACCGGGGAACAAGCGTAGAGGAGGTTGGCGTAGGTAGAGAATCAGGTGTAGAAAGTAAAGAGCATCAATGGATGGTTACGTCCCCTACGGCCAAGATCAAAACGCTAAAATTTAGGGCTCAATATAGAGATAACAGGGTTGTTTCTAGATATCACAAGACAGAAAGCCAACCTTCTCCTTCTTTTATTTCCCACCTAGTAGGGCTGTTAGTGCTCTACACTCTTGTTACATACTATATACTAATAAACGTAAAAACCCCTCTCTGTGTTAGTAACATGCTGGCTAGACCCTCTTTAGGGGAGCTTATACTCTCTTAGCTGCTTGCTAAAAAAGGCAGCTTTATCTCTTAGGTATCTTAATATATAATTTTATAGGTTATCTTCTTACTTGCTTTTAAATCCTCTCTAACTAAAAGAATATACCTATTACTAGATATATTTAATTATAAAAGCCTTTTAAAAAAAAAGCTATTTACCTCCTATTTAGTAGGATCTTAAAAGTCTTAGCTTAGCCTAATTTCTAAAAATCTTAGTCTTAGTCTTATAATATATATATTTAGCTAATCTTAAAAGCTCTTAAAAATATTAACCTTTATAAATATATTTATAGTATATACTTAAAAGTAATTTACTTTATTACTTATAAACTTTATAAGAACCTTAAGTATCTAAAAGTAACTATCTTTTTTATACTAAAGATCTTAATAGCTTTTAATAGTAATAATAATACCTCTTAGGATATAAAGCCTTAAAAGAGTAACTATTATACCTTTTAAAATAAGCTTATAAAAGTAGTAATCTTATAATATATTATTACTATTACTAACTCTCTTATTACTTTTAAAGCCTTGTATAATATTATAAGATATTAGTAGTCTTTAAAGAAGATATATTAGATTTTATACTATATAGCTAGTAATACTAAAAAAGCTCTTAAGCTACTTAAAACTACTAACTATAAATATTTTAATATTAGAATTTTTATTTAAGTTCTTATAAGAGATAAGATTTATAATAAGTATCTAATAAGTTTTTATATTAGAATTATAAAACTATATTTAATTTAAAATAAGAATATTATAATAATATATAAAATTCTTTTTAGCTTTATACTTATACTTATATTTAATACTATAAGATAAGTTATACTTAATTATAGTATTTTATTTTATTTTACTTTTAATATAATAAGTATTAAGAGATTTTAATCTTAAGTTTTATACTCTATTATATTTATTTCTAACTATTCTTACTCTTATAATAAAACTTTTATTAATATAAAAAACTTAATTAATAATAAGATAAAAACTTATATAAAATAAACTCTAATTAAGTATAACTATATAAGAGTTAATAATACTAATCTTAATATTATATACTAAATAATATATCTTAAATATAAGATTAATAAGCCTTTTTAACTTTTTAAAATAAGTACCTTTTTAAGACTTATTAAGTAAAAGCTTTTATATAAATAATATATAAAGTATTTTAGCTAGTACTACTTTAATACCTATTATAAATACTTAGTTTATTATAACTATAAATAGTATATTTACTTTAGTATCTCTTATTAGAAAACTTAATACTTAAACTACTTTATAAAAAGATACTTAAAATATAAAAACTATAAGCTTATCTTAAAGTAAGATAAAATAGCTAATATTTTTATTTAACTAACTACTAGTCTTACTAAAAGGCTATACTTTTAAAATATTATAATCTACTTAACTTATCTTATTACTTTAGCTCTAATTATACTTAAGACTTATCTTAATAATATAATAATCTTACTAAGACTTTAGTATAATAGTTTTACCCTCTTAGAAGATAATACTATAAAAATTAATATATAAAATAATAAATATCTTAACCTTAAAAAGTATATTTTTAATATCTTAAAAAAGATACTAAAAGGTATTTTTAAAGCTAATCTTACTAACTTAAGACTAATTAATATACTATTTTTCTCCTTTTATTAAGATAAATCTAAACTAGCTATAGCTAGAAAGATACTCTTAAAAACTTAAGTATTTATATTTAAATAAAAGAAAAGTAAAAAACCTATCTTATTATATACTAAGCTAACACTTAGAAGAGTAATTTTATTTATCTTAATATACTAAACTATACTTATAAAGTAAATATAAATATTATACTTATATAAGAGTTATAAACTATCTTAGGCTTTTAATAAAATAAAATAAAAAACTACTTAGATTATAATACTTACACTCTAATAGCTAACTAAGATAGTCTTAGTATATAACCTAAGGTAATAATATATATTAGATAAAAAAAAGAGCTAAAAGTATATATATTATAAGCCTTTCTCTTATAAGATATACTTTTTATTAAGGCTTATAAATATAATATTATTAATATTTATAAAAAGCTAGTAACTAATATAATAATAAAGCTTCTAAAGTTAATATTAATAGTAAATAAGATACTATTTACTAAGAACTTTAATATATACTACTATTAGTAGTAGCTAAAAGCTATATTAAATATAAAAGCTTTTTACCTAGTAAGCTAAATTAATAAAAATAACCTTAATATTTATAATAAACTTAAAAATACTATATATATTCTTAAGAATATTCTAAATCTTATCTTTAAAAATATTTTATTAGTATAAATAATAGTTATATTATACTTAAATAATAGCTTTAACTACCTTTTACTTATCTTAATAATCTTACTAATAGACCTCCTAGTGAAAATTCTTATATATTACTACTTATTAGATAATAAGCTTAAGATATATAAAAAAAAGTTTAAAAACCACTTAGGTATAATTCTTAGTAAAATTAATAATAAATAAGATATAAAAAGTATAACTATTAAGATCTTTTTAGTTTTATTATTTATCTTAAAAAAAAGTAAGAAAAAAATAAAAAATAAATAGTAAGAGTATTACCTAGTAGATAAATAATATAAAAGAAATTAGTATAATTTATAAACTAATAAGAAAAAATACTCCTCTTTTTAAGAAAATAAAAAAACTAGAAAAAAAAAATTTAATATAACTAAAAAAGCTAAAATAAAACTTTAGTTTAACTAAGTTAAAATTATAAAGATAAATATAAGGTATAATATTACAAGCTGTATAAAAAAGTTAAATTTCTTAAAATAAATAGCTATAAAGCTTTTAAAGGTTTTAAGTGATTAAGAGGTTTTAAAGTAAGTCTTAATAACTAATAGATAGCTTATTAGGTAGAGGAGAAAAAGTGGGTTAAATTAATATATTTTATAAGATAATTAGTTAAAATCTAAGTGCTTAAGTGTCTACTTTATATTTAGATATAAGCGGAAATCACTCTCTCTTTATAAATAGATTTCTAGTCTTTTAGCAGTCTAAATAGGTTATATAATAGCTTAATTTATAGCTAAAGTGATAACTAATATTATACTAAAATCTTAGATTAGTTAAATATAATATTACGCTATAATTATAGTTCTAATAGTAAATCTTTTAGAGTTTATTTAAACTATAATATAAGTTAGAAAACTAGTAGATAGTAGTAATTTAATAATAGCTAATAGAAATATAAGAAAGTCTTTATATAGTATTAGTATAGTGCTAATAGTACTATATGCTAATATATACTAGGATTTTCCTAGGATTTTATAATACTAGTTAAAGCTAGTAAACTTTAATAGCCTCTCTTAAAGATATAAGAGCTATAAGATAGTATATAAAATATAAGATATATACTATTTTATAGAGCTTTTATAGCTTTATAAGTATAAAGAAAAAAGTAACTTTATATATAAATAAATAAGTAAGTTATAATATTTTATTTATTAAAAGTTATAGTTATTTTTTTATAGCTTTAATAAAACCTATATAATTATAGGAAAAATCTTAAGCTATTATATTATTATAGTATTATAGTATTATAATAGAAAACCTTTTATAGGAAAAAACTATTATATTATTCTTAAGAGAAAAATAGTTATAAGTTATTAAAACCCTTTTATAAAGAAAAAGCTTTTAAAGTATTAAAAACCTTTTTATTATTTAAGAGATAATAAATCTCTTAATCTTATAAAGTCTATAAGACCTAAATGTTTAGTAAAAAAGTCTACTATATTATCTTTACTTTTTATATAAAAAAGCTTTATAAATTCTTTTCTAATTTTATCTCTTATAAAGTGATAAGTAATATTTATATGCTTAGATCTTTTATAAAATTCTGAATTTTCTGCTATTTTTTTAGCAGCCTAATTATCTGTTAAGATAGGAGAAATAGCTTTATTATAACTTAAAGAAAGGTTTATATTTAAATATCTATATAAATTAGATAGATATTTAGCTTTTTTAGTAGCCTCTTTTAAAGCTATATATTTAGATTTATAAGAGCTTAAAGCTACTAATTTTTACTTTATAGTATTTTAGCTAATAAGATTATTAGCTATATAAATATAATATCTACTTATAGACTTTTTATCTTTTAGACTAAAGCTCTAGTTAGTATTTTTATAACCTTTAATAATACTATTATAAGATTCTAAATTTATATTATAATTATAATAAATTTCTAAGGCAGGATATTTATTTAAGTATTTTTAAATCTTATTTAAAGTATTAAAGTAGCTATTATTAGGCTTAAAGGTATATCTAAAGGCAGTATTTACTATATAAGATATATTAAGTCTAGTTTTTATAGATAAGTATAAGAGAGATCTTATTTCCTGCTAGAATTTAAGAATATCTTTTTTAAAAGCTTTTATTTTAGCTTTTAAAAGCTTTTTCCCTGCTGTAACAAGTATATTAGAAGTTCCTAAAGACTCTTTATTATACTTTATAATTTTATTATAAGTATATTTATATTAGTTTATATATAAGCTTTTATTCTCTTAGTTTATAGTTATATTTATTTCTAAGAAGTCTCTAACTTCTCTTAAAGACTAGACTTTTAAATCTTTAAATAGTTTATTTTTTATATTCTCTATTTCTTTTTTATAAGGCCCTAAAAATAAAAGATTATTTATATAAATTATTATAGCTATCTTTAAGCTATTATTAATAAATACCTTTTTATTAAATAGTATAAATTTAAATCTTATTAGATTTAATTTATTTAAGAGAAATTAGTACTAAAGTCTAAGACTTTATTTAAGACTATATAAAGCTTTATTAAGATAGGATAACTCTAGTCCTAGCAAAAGGACTATTTACTCACGTGTAGTAATAGCATAAGGGGCCTAACCCGGGCCCGCTATATAAAGAATACGGGTTTTCGTCTAATTCTATAGTTTTTCCTGTATCTATATAGAATAGAAGCACTATCTACCTTTTAGGTCTATAAAGTATAAATAAATAAATAAATAAATAAAGCTTTATTAAGCTTTAAAACTATAAATTTATTCTTAATTTTCTTTATTTCTCTTTTATTTAGCTTATAAAAGTTATATAAGTATTTTTTAAAACCTGTAAGAATTATAGTATAAATTTCTTTATTTATATTAGTATAAATAAAAGCATTTTTTATATTATATTACTATATAGTATAGTTATTAGCTATAGCTAATATTAAAAGAATTCTTATAGTTTTAAGTTTAGTTATAATAGTAAAGGTTTTATTATAATCTATACTAAATATTTAATTATAACCTTATACTACCTATCTAGACTTATACTTAATAATATTATTATTATTATTAGTTTTTATTTTATAAACCTATTTACCTTTTAAGACTTTTCTTTCTTTAGAAAGAGGTTTTATAGTTTAGGTATTTTACCTTAATAATTTAGTTATTTCTGCTTTTATAGAATTATTCTAATTTTTCTTATCTAAGCCGCTTATAGCAGACTTAAAGAAATTAGGCTTTATAAGGTTCTTATTATTAACTAGAGTAAGAATATTAAGGTATTTTTTATAAGACTTATAGTAATTAGAGGGCTTTTTAGGTATATTTACTAATATTTTAGGCAAATTAGCCTCTCTTTTTTTTATAGTCTTTTTAATAGAATTTTTAAATTCTTTTTTAGACTTATTAGAAGAGCTTTTTATCTTAGAAAGAGAATTAAAAGTTAGGCTTTTATTATTATCTAGAAAGCAGTTTTCTAGTATAATTATATCTCTAGATATTATTATACAGTGTTTATTATAGTCTTAGATTTTATAGCTATTTTCTAAATAGCTTATAATAATACTTTTATAAGCTCTAGTTTCTAGCTTATCTCTAAAGTGTTTATTCTTATAATAGACTATAAATCTAAATGTTTTAATATTATTTAAATCTTTTAGTTTAATATAAATATTATCTCTCTTTTCTAAAAGAGATAAATAGCTTATACTAAAGTGAGAAGTTCTATTATATATATAAGTAGCTGCTTTTAAAGCTTTTTCCCACAGGTAAAAAGAAACTTTAGCTATATATAATATAGCTTTAACTTTATTTAATAAAGTCTTATTTATTCTTTTAGCTAACCTATTAGGCTTAGAGGTATTAAAAGAGCTAAAATTATATTTTATACTACTTTTTAAGTAATAAGATCTTATTTTATAAAGATATTCTTTAGTATTATCTGAAAAAACTTGCTTAATCCTAAGATTAGCTTTATTATTTTTAGCTATAACTTTAAACTTTTTAAACTTATTTAAAGTCTTACTTTTATTTCTAATTAAATAGGTATTAAGATATTTAGTAGCTATATTTAGGAAAGTAATAAAGTAATAGTATTTATTATATGTAAGTATTCTTATAAGACCTTAAATATTAGTTATAAATTTTTCTAGATATTTATAGTCTTTATTAGAGCTTTTTCTATTAACTTTATTAATAGCTTTAGCTTTAATATAGTTTTTATACTATAATATCTTTATAATATCTTTCTTTTTAATATTATAAATTTTATCTTTATTTTAATAAAGTATTTTCTTTAAGGCTTTTATGTTTAAATACCCTAATCTTATATATTAATTAAATAAATTAATATTTAAAGGCTTATTTATATTTTCTATATTTAAAATATTAGCTTTATTAGAGAAAAAACTTACTTTTATTTTATCTTTATTTCTTATAATAACTAGTATATAATATAAATTATTATACTCTTTTCTAAAAGTTATAATATCTCTTTTATTATTTATTAAGAATATTTTCTTATTTTCTATAAAGAAATATATATTATTAAAAAAGGACTAGCTTAGAATATTAACACTTATTTTAGGTATATAATAGCAGTTTTTTATAATATATTTTTTATTATTCTTTAGGAATCTTAATATTATATTTTTACTGCTTTTAACTAGTAAAAAAGAGGCTTTTTCTTAATTTACTCTCTAGTTTATAGTTTTATAATTAAGAAAATAATTTTTATTAGATATTATATGCCTAGTAGCACTTATATTATATATAAATTTAGTTATTTTCTTGTTATATATAGAGGAAGGTAAGAGATTTACCTTAATACTTTTAAGTATTTTTATAAGAGAGGGTATATAGGCTTTTAAAAGTCTTAGAGAATTATTAGATTTTCTTTTCTTTAAAGACTAAATAGAGAGATTTACTCCTATATTAAAATCTTTAGAAATTTCCTTTATATCTTTATCTAATTTTATAATAGAATTAAAGATAAAAATAGGACTATCTAGGTTATTAGGACTATTAGGAGAGGTATTTAAGTTAGAAGGGTTAACTTTTATATTAAATAATTCTTTCTGTTTTTTATCTCTTTCTTCCCTTTTACTAAAAGGGGTCTCTTTCTTAGTCTTTTTATCCTTTTTAAAAGTATTCTTTTTCACCCTGTTATTATCCTTTATTTTAAAGCTTTTAAGAGCTTTATTAGGATGTAAAAAATAGCAATCTTTATTTAAATAGCCTTACATTTTACAATAGGAACATTTAAGTGCTATTTTCTTCTTTTTCTAGGGTTTTTTTAATTTAATAAAGTTAACTAAGTTTTTAGAGCTTTTTAGCCTCTTAGATTTATCTATAAGGCTAGAAGATAAAGTCTTTATATTATAAGTATTAAGCTTATTTCTTAAAGCTTAAGAGATATTTATTATATAGTTATTATAGGATTTATTTAAGTTATTTAGAATCTAAGCTATTATAACTTTATTAAGAATATTTATATTCTTAGAAGCTAATTTATTAGATACTCTTTTTACCTTATTTAAATATTCTTTTATAATAGAAAAATTATTTAAAGTGGTATTAAAAAATTTCTTTATAAGTAGAAATTTAAAAGTAAATCTAAAAGAATTATATAAGCTTTTTAAGCTATCCTAAGCAGCTTTAACACTTATAATATACTTAATTTACAATAAGAGACTATCTTCTAATAGAAGCCTTATATTTACTAAAGCCTCTTCACTTTTATTATGATTTTCTAGCTTAATAGTAGATATAAGTTTTTCTTTAGTTAAGAAAGCTTTTATTCTTATAGCTTAGGTTATATAGTTTTCACTACTCTTAAGCTTAGAAATATAGTAATCTTTATCACTATTTCCTATCTTTTAAATATAGTATAATTCTTTAATAAAAAATTAAAGTATTTTATAAAGATGTAAAAGAGATTAAGATTTATTTAGGAAAGAGGTAGTATTATAAATCTGTAAAAAATATATATAGATAGAGTGAGTTTTTCTCCCTTTTTAAGTGAAAGAGATTCTCTTAAAAGTTTCCTTAGAAGTCTCCTACTTTTTGTTCCCTTCTAAAGAAATAGATTTCTTTATTAGTAAAGGTAAAAAAGTTATAATATTCCTAGAAAAGAAATATACCTTTATTATTAGTAGCTTTAAAGCTACTAGTGCCCTAAGAGTGAAATTAGGACCTTTTAGCTCTTCTAATTAGTTGTCTTTCTTCTAAAATAGCTCTTCTCTTAGAATAAGAAAGATATAAGCTAATTAAGATAGAAAGATAAAGGTTTTTAATAAGAATACCTTCTTAGAAAGTAAATTAATAGATTAAACTTATAATTAAGTCTTTTATCTTTATATTAAAAGTAGGGGGAAGAAAGAATTTAATTTGCTTATTAGAAGTAGTAAATTTTAAGATAAAAGGTAAAAATTAGAAGAAAACTTCTAAAAGAGGATTTATAGTAAATCTAAGCTTATAACCTGTGAGGTATAATATTATAAGCTGTATAAAAAAGTTAAATTTCTTAAAATAAATAGCTATAAAGCTTTTAGAGGTTTTAAGTGATTAAGAGGTTTTAAAGTAAGTCTTAATAACTAATAGATAGCTTATTAGGTAGAGGAGAAAAGGTGGGTTAAATTAATATATTTTATAAGATAATTAGTTAAAATCTAAGTGCTTAAGTATCTACTTTATATTTAGATATAAGTGAAAATTACTCTTTTTTTATAAATAAATTCCTAGTCTCTTAGCAGTTTAAATAGGTTATATAATAGCTTAATTTATAGCTAAAGTGATAACTAATATTATACTAAAATCTCAGATTAGTTAGATATAATATTATACTATAATTACAGTTCTAGTAGTAAATCTTTTAGAGTTTATCTAAACTATAATATAAGTTAAAAAACTAGTAGATAGTAGTAATTTAATAATAGCTAATAGAAATATAAGAAAGTCTTTATATAGTGTTAGTATAGTACTAATAGTACTATATGCTAATATATACTAGGATTTTCTTAGGATTTTATAATACTAGTTAAAGCTAGTAAGCTCTAATAATAAATAAAAACCTTTATAAGGTTTATAAGTAGTATAAATAAAGCTTATAGTTTTAAGCTATTCTAATAATTAATATAAATAGTATAGTTATAATAAATCTTATTAATAAAGTAAAATACTTAAGAAAGATACTACTTAAGAAGACTATAATAAATAATAATCTTCTTATAAATAAACTACTAATATACTTATAAAGAACTATTAAATAAGATAACTTAATTACTTTTAAGAAAACTAAGAAAGTACTTTTAAGAGTAAGTAATATAATACCTAAATTAGATAGTATTATAATTATAATACTAAAAGCTACTTAGCTAGTAATAACTAGATATATTAGATACTTTTTTTAATACTATCTTAAACTAAAGTATTACTTTTAGATCTTCTAAAGGGTAAATATAGTAATAATACTAAAGCTAAATTATAATTTAAGTACTTATAAGAGCTAGCACTTAATCTTTCTTTTTTTATACCTAGAGAAAAAACTTAAAAGACTTATTATAAAAAGAGTAGTATAAGCTATTATTATATATAGAATTTTACTCTTAAAGATAGCTAGTACACTCTTAAAGAAATTAGCTATTAATATTATAAAAGTATTAGTATATAATATTAAGATATAGCTATATAAAAAAAGGGTTATTATCTTAATTATAATTAATATATAAGAGGTATTTAATATAGTCTTAAGAAACTACCTAATATATAAATTATAAGAGTAAGAATAGCTATTATAGCTAACTAGCTAGGTAAGCTTATTTATAATAAATAAATTTACTATAGTAATATATAAGAGAGAAAAAATAAAAAGTATAAAGCTAAAATCTCTTTTACTATAAGAGTTACTAGCCTTTTTAATACTTTCTTACTATACTTAGTACTTATATACACTTTTAGCCCTCTTAAATTATAGTTTAAATATATAAATAACTATAGTATTCTAGTAATAAAAAGCATAATAAAAGAGACTTTTACTAAAGTATAAGAGATACTTAATAATATAATTAAATAAAGTATAATAAATAAAATTATATTTAACTTAGAAAAATTAAAGCTTATTTACTTTACCTAGTAATAAAACCTTTAGAACCTTATAGTTAAGTATAATAATAAGATTATTAACCTTTTAAATATTATTAAATAGCTAAAAGTATATTTAGACTATAAATATAACTTTAAGTACTATATTAAAGTTTAAACTATCTTAATATATATTATAATAAACTATCTTAAAAGCTTAAGTAAGATATACTAAGATATCTTACTTACTATAATATAAAAAGTAATTTAGATAATTATTATCTTAAAACTCTTATATAAAAGTAAGATCTAATAGCTAAGTCTTATATATACTAAAGTGAAAAAAAGCTAAGATATTTAGCCTTAAGTGTATTATAATATAAGAGACTCTCTAGTTAAGTACTAACTTATACTTAATTATACTATTTATAAGTATTTACTAGTCTAAAAGACTATCTTAGTCTTAATCTTAGTAAGAGAAGCTAATATTCTCTTAATTAATATAACTCTTTATATAGCTAGAAAAAAATATACTTTCTATCTTAACTTTTTATAATAATAGTACTTACTAGTTAGTAGAATTATTAACTACTAACTATAAAAAAACTAAGATAACCTAGTATAACTAATAGTCTTAATAAATATAATAATAATATTTAAACTCTTTTCTTATTTTATATTTTACTAAATAATATATAAAAATAAACTTTTACTTAACTTTAGTAATAAAGTAAAAGTAATAGTAGAATTTAATAACTAAGTAAATATAGTAAAAGAATTATATATAGTTATTTATATAAATAGATTTAGACTTTTAGAGAAAAGTAACTTATATAATACCTTAAGAGTAGGTTATAAATATACTATTTTTAAGAATAACTAGCTAGTATATATAAGCTACTAGTTACTATATAAGGCAGAAATTTTTAATACTAAGATAAAAAATATAGTATAAGATTTAACTAAAATCTTATAACTCTTCTTTTAAGATCTTATCTTAATATACTTAAATAACTTTATTATACTTTATAAACTATAAGAGAACTTATTAAACTTATTATAAGATATCTTTTTTACTTACTATAAAACTATAAAGTTTTATAAAGCTAAGATTAAATTATACTAAGCCTTAAAGTATATAAATATTATAAGTAATAAGACTACTAATTACCTAGTAAAACAGAGAGTATAAGTAAAACTCTTAAAGTATTTACTCTTAACTTATAGTTATATTAAGAGGCAGATTAGAATTAAAAACTAAGCTAACTTTAATAACTAGTAGTATAATAGAGGCCTTATAAGCTATAGTCTGCTAAGACTTAACACTTTTTTAAAACTTATAAAAAAACTAGAGCTCTTTTAAGATAAACTATATTATCTTCTTATAGCTTACTTAGGCTGTAAAGACTTTACTAAATACTATAATAAGTTTAAATACTAAGATACTAAGATAATCTATTCTTATAAGAAGAGAAAGTTACTTACTTATATTTTTATATACTAAAAAGCTAAATATTATTAGCTATAAAATACTCTAAAAGATAATATACTAGCTATATTAAGATCTTAATAAATATCTTATATTAAGAGGGCTTAAATTATAAGATTCTTTAAAGAAATCTATACTTATTACTAGGCTTAGCTATAACAGGCTTTACCTGCTTAACTATATAGCTCTAGTTATATCTTACATCTTACCCCACTTCTCTGATGTTTATTATCTAGAAGACCTAAAGACTTAACCCTCCCTCCCCTTCCTACCTGTCCTTTTCTTAGTACGTGTGTTTAGCAGTAAGTGTATGTAGATCAGACAGATAGTTAGGCGCCCTGTGCCCTTTAGAAAGGGACGTACTAGCGTTAAACAGAACAACAACAACAAGACAGGAAGCGTTCAAGAAGAGTAATCATCGATCCAAATCTCAAGATGCAGGCGAGTATTACTTTGGTCTTCACTTTCCACAGTGAAGTATTAATCAGCATTTCCCTGACTTTAGATCCCAATTATAGGTCCTCAATTCCTAGATTGCTCCAGTCCACAATGCCGAGGACTTGCCAGCCTAAGGCCCCGTCTCGGTTAACCAGGATATTTCGTAGATCGAGATCCGCATGCGTGAATACATTCTCATATTTTCTACGATCTGGATCTTCCAAATGCCGCAAAGGTTGACTGAAAGCTAAGCCACCAGTCGCAGTAAGGAATGCGGGCCAAAGAAAGCACGCAGCATTTCAGAGATCCGGGGCTTGCACAGGAGAGGTATCAGTAGACTCCAGTGAGTCTCAATTGGTGTAAGATATACCTCAGTATGGAGCCACCGAGACAGGACCGGAAGCAGAGGAAGGTCAACTAGCGGATCTATTGAAATAGCTGGTTTTCCAATGATGCAACACTTGGCTCCATGCTCGTCCAGTAATGTGTACTTTGAACTCGCTGTTTAACACTGGCGATAAATTACCATACCCAAGAACTAGACCTTGTGTTAGCAAAGTTGGACAAGCACACTCGGGATCGGGGCAGTCTCACTAGATCCCACGACGTAGGTCAAATACAAGCGTTAGAAGCTCGGCTCTCTGGTCGTTCCCTAAGCAGCATACTTGGAGGACAATGGTCAGCAGCCAACTAGGGACGAAGGGCTTCGGAGACGAATGGCTCCGCCAATGAATGGGCCCGACGTGTGTGGCAACCCGGCTCCATTCTGGATGAGAGGCAGCGCCTCTTCAACAGAATGGTCTTCATATTTCGTTCAGCTCTGGCAGGTTTCAACTCATAGTTTTGTCGGAGCTACCTCCATTATGTTATTTGAGACACATGCTAAAGATCCATATGATCATTCTTGTGTTGTCAAATCCGTAACATAAAAGACTCCTCGTCAATTCGTAGCGACAATTTTATATACCTAGTCAATGACGATGTCTCACATACCTACAACCGAGATGATGGAGGAGAGTTGTGAGTGTCATCAAACGGAAGTCGCGATACCAAGTGTGCAATATCCAGATACATTGCCTTCATGCGGTTTCCCTTCGTTCACGTTAGTAGCTGGTGAGGTCAAAAATAAATTAAAGTCCCGGAGACGCACCGTGTCTGGCTCGATAAAAACCCCAATTTCATCAGCATGATCCATCCGATCGTTGACTCCCAGGTGCCAGTAGGTTCCCTTCTTTCCAGGACCGCTAAAGTCCGTATCAGTGAGAGAGTCAACGCTGCTCACAGAGTCCATTGGCCCAGACATGGATTCGGTGTTGACAATGCCGTCATTCAGCTTCCAATCTCCCCGATCTGGTCCTAAGATATCCTTCTGCTCCGTCGTAAGGTCTTGATCTCCCATGGCGTACACAGTTGGCAGCATGACTGGTATGACATCTTTTCTCGGAATGTACATCCCAGGCCCCGGGAGGTCCAGATTATAGCCCCAATCCTTGATCAATCGAGTGATGACCGCCTTCGTAACCCACTCCACAAAGGAGCGAAAGCGAGTGACAGCCATGAGGCCAACCCATCCGAGACTTGCGAATCCATTGATAAGCATATCTGTCAGCTTTCCCAGAATGGGGATATTCTCCGTCGTACTCCGAACGGAACTCTCGATGTTGATAGGAAAGGAGGCGAATGCGTCCCTGCCCCATGAAGGCCAGGTTTTAGGAAAGGGATCTGTGGCGTGGAATGAGAGACTGAAGTAGAACGCCTTCGTCGAAACACCCAATGAGTTCTGGGACAGGTGGTAAACACCTTCGATGCTATTGTCGTACAGACCATTGTTTTTAGAATCCAACCATTTCCACACTGGGCCGTCGACTGATTCAAACCGCTCGAGCATGTCCTGGAATGTCTCTCTTGACTTCCTGCAGATTCCCCAGTGATCAAGCTGAAGGTCATAGGCCCTTTTCTCGGGAGGATAAAATGAGGCCGTGGCGAATAGCCTCGCAACTAAGCTCACAGCCTGTTGCATTGAGCCCTGCAATATTTGTTAGCTTTCAAGAGCACGACATACCAGCGAAAAGAGTGTAGGTAGGTACTTACAGACGTGAAGTTCTTCAAGACATCAACAATCGTCGTCCCCCTGTGAGGCGTCCCCAGGGTCGTGACCGAGATGACCCAGTCATCTCTCTCCGTCTCGCTGAAGTATGCAGGATGCAAGTCACCAGCTCCTCGAGCCAAGAGACTGATAAGATAGCGGATCGTATTGCCGCCTTGAGAATGACCTATGAAATGAACTTTGTGGCCCGGCCATGACCAATTGTCGAAGTCCGGCGAGTCTGTGAACAAGATGGCTCGCCTCCTTCCCACAGTAGTCGTTTCTTCAGGAGCATGAGCGGGATCTGCGTCAAAATATGCGCCGTAGTCAACCTCTACGTCGTAGATCTCGTCAAAGGAGCCTGTTAGTGAGTTTGTCGTACTGAATCTACAAGCAATCAGCCCAGAGAACCGGAACGAATTCGGATGAAACACACCTCCCAATGGTGAGCTGGCTGTAGAGCTCACAGGCGCGCTCCCAATTAGTAGATACTGGGGCGACTGGGGCGACAATGACTGTGTATCCTTCGTCGACCAGAAGTTGTGGTATATCGATTACGCCCCCAAAGTAGTTGATCGCACCGAATAAAGGTGCGCCCCAACCAGAAAATCCAGGTACTTTATCGCGTCATTAATTGTATGCAGGCCTTCTCTTGTGACCTACCAAAGACAATGGGGATCGACTTGTCGTCGGGCAGGGTTCTCTGTAACTCTTGAGAAAGATTCCGCAAATTCACCAGTCCGTCAGGGTCATCAAGAGCGAGTGCCATGTTAAAAGGCCAACGATCGAGTCAATCGACAAAATTGAAGTGTCTAAAGCGAACTCTGAAGAAGAGGAGATTGGGGGACGAGTCCTCGTAGCCGTCGCTGTTGATTTCGACAGCACAGCCAAACTGGTAACATCAGTGACACTGCATGACGACATATGCATGTCATGCCTAGCTAGAGCAGTAATCTCACATGCTACCCTACCTGCTTGAAGCTATGGAGGAAGCTAGTCCGCCTTGCAAAAGACACACCCAATGAATTCTCCTCAAAGAGTCAAGTCTCTACACCCCCCAGTCATGCATGCTCAAATTATGTCTGAGCTTCTCGGTATGTGCCGAACTGTGTGGCGTTTTGCTTGTAGTCTGCTCGTGATCTGTATACGGTGGCACATTAGGCAAGGTGTACGGTCGCACATTAGATAATGTGTGCCAAAAGTGTAACAACCGAAATCCCAAAAAATAATTTCCTAAATCACTGATTATAATATATTAAAAAGAGGAATATAAAGGTCATATATATAGCTATATACACTTTCTTTATAAAAAAGGCCTTAAGGAATGATTTACTAGCTAGCTAGCTGACTGACTGACTGACTGATTGAATGTCTGTCTGTCTGACTGACTGACTGACTGACTGACTGACTGACAGACTGACTGACTGACTGACTGACTGACTGACTGACTGACAGACTGACTATCTGTCTGTCTAGTTAATCGACTAATTGACTAAATAGCTATATATCTTAATGACTAGAAAGCCATTTAGCTGGTTCTTTTGTAATTCTATGATTTTACAATTTGCGATTTTGGATTTTAGGTTGTTACACGTTGGCGCACCTTACCTAATGTGCCACCGTACACGTAACAGACATAGTGACTAACATTAAAAATGTTGCACTTGGAGCAAGCTCAGAGACTTCACCTACCTCATAATCATGGTCTGTAGTTTTACAAGCCAGCTGCCTCGTGAGGGGATCATGGCAAAGACACTCAGTACCTAGTCGTTTTGGATAGAACGGCTCGAGGACCACCGACTTGTTGGACGTTACTCCGCTGCATCTTGTTGTCTAGAAGCCTACTTATTCAGCCCATCGGGTATAAATACATGCTTTACAACACCCTACACTCCAGGAACCCTTTTACCTGATCCAGCCCTTAGGTCCAGCCCAGGTCCCCTTAACCATGGATTGAAAGTGCACCCAGGGAAAGAAGTCCTTCTTCAGATGGTAAAAGGCCCGGCGGGGAATAGTCTGGTCGACGCCAAGCCAGCTGAATGTTTCCTTGGGCACTCCACCATACTTGAACTCAGCAAGAAGGACCTCGCCGTAGCCTGTGACGAGTGGGCATGAGGCATAGCCGTCATAGGCCGCTTCCAGCTCCTTGCCCTCCAGAGATGACAATAAGTTGGATACCAGCACAGGGGCCTCTGCAGTGATGGCTGCTGCCGTCTTGGATGTGGGCAGGCTGGAGGCATCACCAGCAGACCAGACATTAGGGTACTTCTTGTGGCGAGTGGTAGCCTCGTCGACATCAACGTACCCAGCCTCGTTTGCTAAGCCACTGTTCTTGACAAAGGCGTGAGGCCCCATCTTGGGGACAACATGCAACAGGTCGAATCGCTTGGAGACCTGTTCTTGGCCATCAGGGCGAGCAAAAGTCGCTTTGTTGCCGTCAATGGCGACGAGGTCGTGCTGGAACAGGCCTTCGACACCCCTCTCCTTGCGCAACTCCTCGAGCTTGGCGCTGTACCTAGGCACGGCAAACATAGAGGGAAGGCCGGTAGCGAAGGTGATGTTGACGGCTGAGCAAGAAGGGCTGCTGGGGCTGTAGAGGCCTGCTCGCTTCCAGTAATCCAAGGCCAGCCACATGATCTTCTGCGGAGCGCCTGCGCACTTGATGACGCCAGCGGGCTGGGTGAAGATGGCGGCACCTTTCTTGAACTTCTCAATAGCAGGGAAGACCTTGCCGACAGTGTCGTAGCCATAGATGGATGAGACGGGAGACTGGGGGTCAGCAAGGGCCTCGGGCAGGCCCTTGACACTGGCGTTGTCGACGGCGATGCCGGGCGCAACAACGAGCTGGTCGTAGTTGACCTTGTCGCCGTTGCCCAGCATGATAAAGTTGCCTTCCGGAGAGAAGCTCCCGACGCTTTTGCTGTAGAGCTTCAGCTTGGGGTCAATCAAACTGCTGAGTGGTCGTCGCAGGCTCTCCTTTGTCTTCAGACCACCGCCGACCAGCGTCCATCCAGGCTGGTAGTGGTGCCATTCCGCCGGATCGACGACGGCGATGTCATCCTGAGCGAACTTGCCGGATCGAAGCAGCTGATGACTGATAGCGAGACCCGCGGTACCGCCGCCAATGACCACGATCCTGTGGTCCCTTGAACCAGAGACGGCAGATGAAGCCGTGGCGAAATTCCGGATCGTCGGAACAGTTTGTGCCGTCATGGCCGAGCGCCCGGCAGCACAAGCAGCCAGTGTTACGCGGCTGCAGAACATAGTGAGCGTCAATGAGCGTAGAACAAGGGAAACCAAGCTGTAGTAAGTTGATGATTAGTGTGTGATAGAATTGTGAGAGGAGGTAGGAGAAGCGAAAATAGGAGGCCTAGACCCAATGTCACTTTTTCGTTAGTAATTATTTGCGTAGGATGATGCCTTAGCTCCCGTGGATCCGCGCTCCACCTTGCTTAACCGGCTTCCGCCGGTCCAATTTTTCTTAACAGATTCACCACTTCGATGACATACGCGCATACACATTAGTTGAGGTAATATATGTTCAATTCTGTTCAAAAGATATACAACCGTGAACCCAAACAATCGAGTCACTCATACAGCTTGTCCTAACACAGCCACCCTAGGCTCCCAGAGCCAGGTCGATTTGTCGAGCCCATCAGCAAATTATTCGAAGGCAATACCAACACCCACTCCATTTCTCACCGCTTCAATCCCTGAGGTAGGATACCTAAAAGGAGAGAGTGTTGCCGGCAGTGCCGACAACAGAACTCTCGACGCTACCGCTACCAACAAGGCTGTACTCATAGGGGACAGAGAAGGCGCTTCCCGAAGGGGCATCGTTTGTGCTACCGCCAAGGTCGACATCGTTGACAGCGGCAGTGCCAGTCTCGTCGGAGTCTTGGCTGGTGATGGCCTTCTTGACGTTGGAGAACTGAGTAGACTCAACAAGAACCTGAGCACCCATACGGGTGTTAACACCAGAGGTCTCAACGTCAACGTAGTAGTTGTTGTAGATGTGAGCAGTGCCGAATCGAACAGACGGGCAGCGAGAGCCCACGTTGCTCCAGTGGTTGTTGGCATAGGTGACGTGGAGGGTGCCGGTATCCTCGTCGGCGTTGCTGTCAGAGTGGCCGACAAGGGAGTTCTTGTAGTGATCATGGAAGTAGGTGTTAGAGATGGTAACCCACTCAGAAGCGTGGGTGACGTCGAGGAGACCGTCATAGAAGTCCTTGCCATTGTCACGGTCCGAAGACAAGTCGACATGATCCACCCAGACGTTGGAAGAAGCCTGGATGCCAATGGCATCGCCATTGCCAGCCTCAACCTTGGAGATGGCGAGGTTGCGGACGATGACGTTAGACTGCTTGTTGATGTAGAGACCGACACCAGTCAGCGAGGCGCCGGACTTGCCGACGATGGTCTTGTCGGAGCCGACGCGAATCTTGACAGATCCAGAAATCTGGCCGTCGACCACAATGACGTAGGCATCGTCAGCCTCGGCAGCAGAGCTGAACTCGGAAAGCGAGGACACGGTGGTAGTGGTACCACCAGTGCCACCGGTAGTTCCGCCATTGGTGCTGGCGTAGCCAATGTCGCATGCGTCGGTGATGGCGGCACGCTTGACAATAGAGCGGTCGACCTTTTGGACAGTAGGTGTGGGGCTGGCAACAGCAACGCCGAGGACGGCAGCCAGGGGAGTAATCTGAGAGAACTTCATCTTGACTGCGGGTGGTTCAGAAAGAATATTTTTGAGAGGGTTTAAATAGTGTTGAAAGCAAGGCAGGGAACCGGTCCGCTGGATGTGGAGGTTGAAAGAGAGGAAGATGCTGTAAGAGATAGACGATGGCCTGCGTTAAAGAGCAGGAAAAAGACCTGATTACAGTTGCGACGGCGCGTCTTTATATATAAGCGCATTGTCGTGGGTTTCTGCGGCTCTTCGCTAATACCACGAATACTAGGTCCCGTCCGGTAGATGACATTGCTGGCTGGGATTAAAGGAGACTGAGTGGGCTGGCGTAGCGGGGACATACCAAACATAGAAAATCGCGGGGGAGGAAAATTGCACGAATGAGAAAATATGCCGACTTGGAGACGCCCATGGCATTGCGCGGCCAAGGTGTTTTAGACCCGGAGCAGCGTGGAAATCCCATGCCAGAAACATGGCGACTGAAACAGAAAGGGGATGAAACGCTCTGACCCAGGGATAACCCTGTTGGCTCGAATGGGATGGTTCCAATGAGGATACAACCCTGATGTTTACGCTCCAATAAGGGGTAGTTCCGCCGAGTAGCGCTGTTATTCCCGTCACAAATGCTGCGAAGCGATGAGACTTGTCAACATGCACATCTCGCGTCAGAATCGATCACCAACCGGACTTGCTTGAGGAGAACCGAACCAATTGATGCAGCTCACCCCATGAGGAGTAGCTGCGTCCTAATGTGGATGTCGTCCCAAAGGGTTACGTTCCGTCAATTCATCTTATTTCGTACAGATGCGTGTCTAATTACGATCTACAAACACAAATGCCACAATGGATAAAAGAGGACTTCGCGGTTGCCAACTCCGTGCCGAGTCGCCAACCTAGCGTCACATCTGTTCAGCACAACCCCATGCCACGCACCGTTTCATCGGGACCCAGTATTGCGGCGAAAGTTTGTACAAGCCTAAAGTACAAGTGTCAGTTGCAAAGCCCACCTATGAGCACGCTACGCTGCAAAGTTGGGGCTGAAGACCACGTACATAGCAGTTCGTCCTAGTGCCGGCTTGGTTTAGAACTCGACGTTACGTCATGCACGAACAAAGTAAAGCTATTGGTGGAGAAAGTCAGCCCATAAACCCCTATCCTCCAAGACATGAACAACCAACCGTGAGTAGTGGACTCTGAAAGGAAGTTCTTACGCTAGTTTCCCGGAGTCCTCAAGGTACAAGGAATAGGTAGTTAAATGTGTTAAATTGGATTATACACAAGAGCGCCAGGGTGGCCACGTGGTGACTACATAACCGCAACTAGGGTCCCGCTAACAGGTTGTTAAGCCTTTGCTAGGAGTGTTGCTGTCTGAAAGGTCCTGTAGCACTTAAATAACTTACCTGTAGATCTGTGTGTATTGTGTTTCTCTCTTTAGAGGGCTAGCAGATCTAGTGTCTAGCCTAAGTTTAACTCCTGCTATTTTCTTATAAGATAGTATATTTTTTTAAATATAGTATATATAATTTATAAATATATAATAATTATTAGATATTTATTTATTTATTTATTTATACCTGATTTAGCTTATAGCTATCTAGTTCTTCTTTTAAGTAACTTAGACTAATTTATAATAAGAGGGAAAAACTCTTATAGTAAGCTATAAGATAAAAAACCTCTTACTACTCTTACTTAAGAGGGAAGTAAGTTAAGCTTAGTATATATAAATAGTAATATAAGTTATAAGTAGGTTTACTTTATAAGAAAAGCTAATTATANNTACTTATAATAATAAGTTCTTATAAAGCTTAGCTTAAATTATATACTAGTATTTAATTAATTTTAAGTTAAGTCTAAGTTACTTATACTACTTATTCTTATCTTTTTAAGTATTATTCTTCTTACTAATTAGTATTAATATACTATTTTTAACTTTTAATAGTATTTACTCTCTTAATTAGTTAATTAGACTAAATACTATAAAGGTTAAACTTAAACCTAAGTCTAGTTTAGTTTAAGACTATTTTAAAAGCTATTTAAGCCCTTTTTAAGCAGAGTAGTTTAGTACTATAGTTAGTATTAGTATTAATACTATTATATCTTATAATAAGTATATTATATATTTATACTACTTACTTAAAATACTAAACTATATAAGTCTTTTTATATAAATATTTCTTACTTATTTTTACTCCTTTTATACTATATAATATATATAAGATTATACTAAGTATAAGCTATTATAGTTATAATATACTAAAAAGATCTTACTAGTAAAAGTAAGATATATTATATTTTTTATATAATAAGCCCTCTTATAATAGTTATACCTAGCCTGTTCTTAATAGTACTATATAATATATCTAAAGTAAAAGTACTTAAAGTACTACTTAGGTTAAATCTCCTTTAAATAAAGCTTAGTCTAATAAACCTTTATAGTTATAATTATATCTTAGTTATAAAGTTTATTTATATCTATTAGTTTANNTATAGTATATATCTTAATATTATTTACTTATTAGATATTTACTATAAGGTTCTTAAGTAAGCTTTTTATATAACTAGTTAAAACTCTCTTAGTAACTATTATAAACTACTTTAAGACTTAATATATACTTATACTAAAGATAATAAGAATCTAAGTATTATCCTTTAGAAGATTTATAATTAGTTTATAAAAGAGGATTATAATATCTCTACTAGAGAGATAATATAAGACTACTATAAGTAAGAGATAACCTCTTAGAAGAGTATAATTAATAATTATTATAGTATCTAATAGTATATAAAATATAATATTAAGAGCTATATTAGATAACTTAATAATAATCTTCTTACTAAGATAAGAGAGGATTACTTTTAATATTAGTACTATTAGAAATAAGAGTATCCTCTTATTATAAGTAACTTAAGCTTAAGTTAAGATCTTAATAAGTGTTTTCTAAAAGGCAGCTAATATTACTTTTTTAATAGTAGTTATAATTATTTTTATAAAAGATAGTAAAATTAGAATTTTACTACTTATATATTAAGTATAGCTTATAGTAATATTAGCTAAGATTACTATTATTCTCTAAACTAAGAGAAAAGTAACTTTTAAGATAATTACTTTAAGTTTATATTTAGTCTTAATAATAAGATTTTTAAATTAATTATAAGTTATTTTTATACTAAGCTTAGCTTATAGTAAGAGTAGGTTTTATAGTAAAAAAAAATTTTTAAAAGGAGAAAAAAAATAGTTTATAATCTTAATATCTTTTATTTTACTTAGCTTATATATTATATATAATATAGTAATAATATAAGAGTAAAAAGAATATAAAAATAGTTTATAAAGAAAGTTAGTTAAGTTAGAATAGATTTTAAGAGTATAACTAAGATATAGTAAAAGTAACTATTAAATATTTATAAAAGGTTTTATAATTATTAGATAATATAGTTAGAATAAATATTTATTTTACTATATTTAGTTATTAGTTAAAAGCCACTAAGGCTTAAGTAGTAGTAATAGTAGTAAATAGTAGGGCTTTATATATTTTATATATATAGGTATAAGCTATATAGCTACTTACTATAGTGTTTACCTAGTCTTAGTAAAGACTTATTATACTATTTTTACTTATCTATATAATATATATAAAATAAGAGATAGTTTATACTACTTTTACTAAAGTAGTAGACTTCTCTTATAAAGTAGTAGTACTTTTTATCTTAGCTTATCTCTTTCTCTTAGCTTATATAAGATTAGCTTAGATATATAGTAGATTTATAG
>WPDH01000361.1:0-89910 GCA_019137255.1 Corinectria fuckeliana | reverse complement strand
TATTAAATATAAACTTATAAGTAGTTATACTAAGTATCTTCTTAAAAAGATATTAAAAATATTTATTACTAAGCTTAATACTTATTATAATATTATTATTTATTATATTAGAGGGTAATAAGAAGAGAGAGATAAAAAATAAGATAACTAAAGTTTAAATAATAGTCTTTTTTTTTTTAGTAATATCTTTTTATATAAAAGGTATTTTATTATATAATATTATATATAAGAATATAATTATATAAAAAGATATATTTTTATAAATAATTAGTAATAAGAGAGGGAAAAAGAAAATAAGTATAAGATAATACTTTTTACTAGAATAAAAGTTAGCTTATTATTATATATAAATATATAAAAAATTAAAAGTTATTAAAAGTAAGCTAAAATAAGTAAAATAAGTATTAAAATATAACTTTTAGCTATATAAAACTATATATAAAAAAATAATAATTAAAAAAGTAATATAATAATATAAATCTAATTAAAAGAAAAAGATATTTATATTTAAGAATATAATATTAAAAAAAAAGAAAAAAAAAATTAAGTTATAATAAGAGATTTTTTTAAGCTATAGCTAAGTATATAACCTAAGGTTATATACTTCTAATCTTAAGATCTTAGTAAATATATATAATAAGATTATATAAGAGTATATTATATTAAGTAACTCTAGTAAAAAAAAACTTAAAAATATTTAGGGATTAATTAATATACGCAAAATAGGGTTATATAAGAGCGTATAGGGTCATATAAGCGCATAATATAAGATAACTCTAGCGAAATTTCTAAAAAAAGTTAATATAAGACACCAGGCCTTATAGCCTTCCGTATAGTGTTCCCTCTGTCTACGGGGCACTAGACGCTGTGGCAGGCGGCACAGTATCCATTCTGCCATTTTCAGTGTATCGCGGGGCATTTCACCACCACTCACCGACGTGGTAGAAGCTCACGTTACCAACGACGAGACGCTTCCTCCCCCAGGCGCGAACAACACCACGTAACAATACACACGCGTGCCTACTCACCGCCGCCAGAGAGGCACCCAGAGCCCAGTCATGGCTAGCGCAGCTGCCCCGACGATTCCGCTGCTGAAGCAAGCTTTCCTCTCAACACAAACCACGCTTCTCGCGCAGCCTCTCGCGCCCTCTCGCACCTGGCAAGCCGCCCACGACGCGTCTGACGAGCCTCTGCCTGGACGCGTTGTCGACGATGCTCTCTTCTCTCTCAATCACTCCATCCAGCAGCACTGCCGCCGCGTGTACGCGCCTCAGGCCAGCCGCAATATTTCGGAGCAAATCGACGACATCTACACCAAGGATGCCAAGCGCAGGTTGGGCCGTGGCTTGGACGCCAGTGACGGAGCGCTCGGCAAGGAGATGGATCTTACTGACCACGACACGATCGAGCGTCTCCCGGAAGTCTGGGTCTCTGCCAAGGACATCGACGACTATCCCATGGAGGCCAAGCTGTACGCCAACGCCGTCCGCCGACTGTCGGAGCTTGACGAGCAGCGCCAGCAGCTCAGAGATCAAGTCGCCCGCCTGAACCGCCTCAAGTCTGTCGTCCAGCCCCTGCAGACGGCCGGGGGCGGCGCCGGCATCCAGGAGAACCTCCTCACCCGAGGCGGCCCTGTGGAAAACGAACTCGAGCGGATGCGCTTCCTGCTTGCTAGAGTTGGTGGGCGTGTCAACAACCTGCCCGATGGTGGCGGGTCGGCTCCTACGCCCCACGAGGTCCCCGTGACATCTTCCGAGAGCCTCACCTTGGCCCGCAAAAGGCGGATTGACCAATTCCTCGCAGACGAGAAGATGTTTCTGTCATGAGTTTTGCTGCACTTAATTCCCCAACATCCATGTCTGGAAGGCTGTCAAGGGCCCATCTTTCCACAGCACACGACATTATCGCTGGGCGGGCTTGACTTGGCACATAAGCGGCGACTTGTTCCAGGCGTTAAAGGCCATCACCCGGTGCAGGTCGCCGCTTGAGTCCCACACATCGTCAGCATCTGGGTCATCTAAAATAGCTCTCTCGACATCATAATGCCAGGGCAGGTTCCTGAGAATCAAGCTTAGCTCCAGGTAACTCATGTGCTTGCCGATGCAACCACGGGGTCCCAAAGAAAAGGGCTGGCTAGCCTCTCTGTTCTCATCCGCATCCGCATCGTCAGTCCACCGCTCAGGAACAAATTCGTCAGGCCGGCAAAAGTGAGTGGCGAATGGCTCGCTGCCCAGCTGTGGCAGGAGACGGTGGCGCCGCCGGGCAGAAATTCGCCCGCGACCGTGTCGCCGTACTCGGGCACCGTTCGTGTGAGGCCAGTAGGGATAGGAGGGAAGATGCGCAGAGCCTCGTCGATGCAGGCATTCATGCATAGCAGATTCTACAAACCCATAGAATCCGTCTGATCACCGGCCTCGAAGCCCGAGCGAATCTCTTGCGTCAGTGTTCTGGAGGCATGAGTGCGAGGGGGCCACATGACGAGGCCAGAGAGCAGCGAGGCGGTAGTCTCTGATCCAGCAACAATGGAGAGGGCCGAGTTGAGGATGATTTCGTCATGCGAAACACCGCCCTTCTCATTCTGCCGAAGGATATAGTAGAGAAAGTCGCGATGCTCCCTCCGAAGACCTTCCTCGATGCGTCTGTGCCGTCGTTAGCTTACACATCCTCTCGCCGCAGACACGAACGCGATGTCATACTTGAGGCACTCCTCTTTGCTAAGCTCCAAGTGGCAAACAACGGTCCAGGATACTTTGCGATGGGGTGGAAAACGAGGTTGTAGATGGATATAGCAACGAGATACAGGGCAGCCTAAGAGCTTATTAGAGAGACAACTCCGGGCATAGGTACAGTGCAGTTCAGAACGGGATGAGAGATATACCAAGCCGAACAGCCCAGGGCTACCTTGGCAAGGTTCGTTGAAAAGATACTCCATCGCCCCCATTGCCAATTGCTTCCTAGCCTAGTTCCCACAGTGATAATGGATAGGTAGGGTTCAAGTCCAGGGCTTTCGCTCGCGCTGAGATAATAGTATCCAGGTGTGCTGACCTGACACTGGGCGTTTCCCCGTCGGTGACGTTCTGCGGATTATCCATTTCCGTGGGCTATGAATGGTGTACGAGATGGGAGGGAGGGTTGGTGACGGCTGGATGAAGGTTTCCGGGGGTGAGGAGAAGTAGTTTCATAGGAGGATAGGCTTGCAAAGCTGGGGTTTCAAGAGGAAGGGGCTTGGGTTGAGTTGGTGGTGGTTGTGTCGTGTTGAAGGGTTGAGGAGCTAGTCTGGCTCGACTCGACAGCAGCTTGGCTATTCTCTCCGTTTACACCAAGGGGGATGGAATAGCATTAGGTTTATCAGGGGCATTAGAGCATCAGGACATCAGGACGGTTAAAGCAAAAGATAGGGCAAGAAGGGTGGGTTTACAGCCCGTACACATATACAGCACAGCCGAATAGCATAACTCTTCACTTGTTCATCCGAGCCTCTACACGACCCGTAACTTACACCATACCTAGCCACAGCTATCTCGGGATATGCGTCCCATGAAACCCCATAGCTATCGCAAACTCCGTCTCCGCTCTCCCCATCTCCTCCATCGTACGCGCATCCAAGCACAGCAGATACGCCCTCTCGCCCACGCTGTCAACCACGACGCTCAGCACCACGCCGTCGTCCTCGTCCTCGTCCTCGTCGGTGCCGCCCGGCCGCGGCACGAAGATCGGCTCCCCGGGCATGTGGCCCGCCGGCCCCGCCCACAGCGCCGCCGCCCCCGTCGCCACGTCCGTCTTGACCAGCGCGTCCACCAGCGTGCTCAGCCCCCGGTTGCACGTGCTGTACACGTACCGGTACGGCTTGCCGCGGCGGCCCGGGTGGATCGTCGGCAGGTCGCCCGCGTGCGGGTTGCGGATCGTCAGGATGCGGGAGGCCGTGGCAGAGTAGTCCGTGGCGGCAGGGGCCGGCGGCATCGCGAACTTGTATCTGACGAAGCGTGGTTGCGCCGTCTTGAGCCGTCCGTTCTCCGTCCAGAACTTCTTGGCCGCTTCGTCGCGGTTGAGGATGACGTCGTAGTAGAAGCCCTTCATGACGTCGAGGTTCTCGTACTCGACGTAGTCCAAGACGAGGTCTGTCCGCTGCTCCCCCTTTTCCCCGTCGCCCTCGTATACCTCTTCAAAAGCATTCACGCTGTGGAAGAAAAAGGCCGCCGGCGTCGAGAACCGCGCCACGACTCCCTTCCCGTGCCGCCGGTCAACCACGACCCATCGGCAGCGCTTCGACGCATCGAAGGGCTCCATGGCATCGAGCACGTTGCCATGCCACAAGATCCCCAGCCCCTTCCACTGCAGATGCGACGACGGCACGCACAAGACGACAAAGTTCCGCGTCAGGAAGAAGCTGTGCAGGTACGCGGCCGGCAAGCCCGAGTCGCTGACGGTGGCCAGGATGTCCGTGTGGCCCGTGGCGGCGCTCACGCGGAAGACGCGGTACGTCGGCGTGCGGCCGAGCTCGAGGTTGTAGTTGAAGAAGTCGCCGCTCTCCGCATCTCGCTGGGCATGCGCACTAGACATGGGCCCCTTGAGATGCCGGTGGAAGACGGTCTGGGCGGCCGTACCGAGCGGCTCGAGCGACGCCGGGTCGAGACGCTGCAGCGCCGCCATGTCGGTGCCCGTGTAAAGGTTGGCGACGCCCGGGCGGTGGCCGGAGCTGGCGATGTTGTTGCTGTTGTTGTTGCTATTGTTGTTGTTGTTGCTGTTGCTGTTGCTGTTGCTGTTGCTGTTGCTGTTGCTGCTACTGTCGTCGGTCGGCATGCCGGGGACGTTGGCCATGACGGTGACGTTGTACGTGGTCAGCTTGGGCTCGAAGACGCTCATCAGCTTGGAGAAGATGCCGATGCAGGGGTCGGCCCTTTGGCCAAACGAGATGCCGGAGCGCCAGCCTCTCTTCACGACGCGGGCAACGTAGTCGTCCGACTGCCGGCGGGACGAGTACGTCACGGCCGTCTTCCCCCCGGGGCTGCTGGGCGCGGCGATGTCGAAGCGGTGGGTGTGGGCGAAGCCGTCAAACCAGTGCGAGACGTAGTGAGTGCCCTTGGCCGTCCCGTCAACGCGGCTCTGGCCCGGCCCGGTGCGGTACAGCGACCCCGCGGCCCATGGCGGGATGTCCCCCGAGACTTTGAGAGCGAGGGGCCCGCGATGCTCGTCGAGGTTGTCGAACTGGAGTCGGTCAGTATGAGCACAAGACTCCCGCGTGACACAAAGCCGGGGGGCCGGGGGACACAAGATACTGACGGCAGCTTCGTTGGGCCATCGTCTCCAGGACTCGGCGAGGACGTTGCGGGAGACGTTTTCGGAGTCCTCGTCCTCGTCAACGCGAGTGCGGTGGAATATGCCGGCGCCGTTGACGGCCATGAGCGAGGTTGCGGTGGGTGTTGAGGTGGGATGTAGGAGAGGAGTAGGCAAGTTGGGTCGGTCAACTGCGTCAGCTGTCGTACAGATGATGAATAATGTGTATCCTCCGCAACGTGAGTACGCACGCGGTGACTGGAAGGTTAAAGAGACGTTCCGCGCAAGACAATGTCCATTCACTTCATCGATGAGAGCGAAATAGGGGGGACAGAACACGAAGACTAGACAATAAGGAATTCGCTACTACTCGCTGAAGAAATATAAGAAAACTCAAATGGTATCTGGGAATGAATCACTGTCACCCCAAACGAAAAACGGTCGAAGGGATGCGTGTCGCTTATAAAGCCCAGCTCCAGCTTCAGCTTACGATGTCCACGTCGTCAACTTGCAATCCCAAAGCGCACATGTAGCGGGGTGCACAACTCCCCATTCGCGGACCACAGCACCCTCGTACAAAGTACACTCAATGGCTTTTGCGTTCTGACGGTGGTGGTCGTGTCCATTGTCGTGTGAGTCCCGGAGGGGGGGAGGGGGCGCTTACACCCTTGGCGTGCGTGCGTGTAGTATGTAATGGTGTTGTGTTGTGTTGTGACGACGCAACCAACCAACATAGCTACTCCCTGCTTGACTTGCCCAAAAGCGAAGCTGTGCCGTAGGTCTAGTTGTCTTCCTGGTATGGTCTATATAGCAGAGTCTACTATAACGGCTGCCTGCTTGACGAAGGATTCTGTCAAGAAGGAAACCCGAGGCAGGCAGTCAGCCCCCATCGCGAGAGCGAATCACCGTTGCGTTCCCATTCAGCCTTATTGCCCATGCAACACAAAAGAACCCCCAGCCAAGTGTGCTTCCGTCGTCTCACCGCACCCATCAATTCTCCCCGCCAGCCCAAACCGGATCCGAGTGCGAGCTAGCCCTACTCGCGATAGCACACGCATTTCTCGCTATGGCGGTCTTGGGATTGGCCGCTGCACGGCGCCACCCACGCGGCGGCGGCCTGGACGGGAAACGGGGCGCGCTTGTCGTGGGGATAGTACTGATGATGCCTGTGTCTGTGTACCTGTTCTGTTGTTATAGGAGCAGGGGCTGGGTGGTTCCCGTTGGAAGACCCAGGCGAGTGCGAGTGTGAGATGAGGATGGGGATGCGTATGCTTGTCGCGTTGATGCCTTGGTCGGATGGTGTAGGGTAGGGCTTAGGAGGATCTCACTTATGAACAGGCGCGGTGAGCACAGAAGTAGAGCCGTGCGATTCGGGCTATATTACTTATATATCTATATCTGTATGAGCATGTGGCATACAGCCTGGATAGCACGACTCTATGCGAAACAACAGGGCGAGGTGTCTTGGTCAGGGATGGGTAGAGATGATGCGATACGACATGATTGGGCGATCTTTCAACAACTTCACAACCATTTGTTACAGATGACGATGTATACAAGGCATAACACAGGCACGCAAGCAACTAAGCAATGACTCAATCATTTATCCCTCTTGGTTCATAAAAGAAAGATTATGCCCTGCTGTTGTCGAGTCGAGCTAGACTCGAGTGGGTATTCCATGGTACCACTTTCACGTCAGCCAGCCTCACAACGACTGACATGAAGTCGGCACTCACCGAACCCTCCACGCAACAAAAAAGAACCAGCCAAGAACAAGCCCAAGTGCCCGGCAATCAGATGTACACAAATACCAAAACGAACGCCGCCACCCCCGCAATCGAACCGATCCGATCTTGGCCAAAGATGCCGGGAGGGTTCATGCACCCCGCGAAAATGCAAGGGCCTCCCTCTGGCGGCGGGAAAATGGCCTGACCGTGTGATGCCAGTTGTTGCTGTGGGGTGATTGATAAGGCGTGGACGGCGTGAGAAACGCGCCGAGTGATGGGACGGGCTGGCGGGTAGGTAGGCATGTCTTCTTTGTTACAGTGCTGTCCACGGCAGGCAGGGTTGGGAAATGGTGGCTGATGTGATCGAGGACCGTCGCCTGGTGGTTCCGCGGCGCTGGTGGGGAGGCGCAAGACACGAAGCATCATGTCGTCGCCCGGGGAGTATCGTGATATATCGCCAGACGACATGCGCTTTCCGCAGCGCAGGGGCTTGGCTGGCCTCATGGGACCGGCTGGGGGCGGAACCCCGTCGAGATTCCATCATCCAATGTTGCCGTGCTGGCTGGGGTGCTTGGACTGATTGATAACGCCATATCAATCAGTTGCGCTTTGACGTCTTTGCACGAACGGCCCATATACCCGGAGAATGGCCATGACGGGGACGAGACGGTGTATCGTGTCCAGGGATCTGCTGTTTGGTGTTTCATGCCTGTGATATGCACGCTGGGTTCATAAGAGTTAAGTCGGCGATGAAACTGTCTGCACGAAGTGCTTAAGCCTGCGATGATCTCATCGCATCTCATCATCACAGGTAAGATTCCGTTGCAACATCACGAGGCGGCCCCATATCATGTGCTTGTAAAGCAATTGTCATTCAGCGCGTGCCTAATGGTTACAGGTTCATTCCAACACTCTTCCTTCTTCTTCTTTCCATAACCCATCCCCATCTCCCACAATCCTCTGAGAAACCACCCGTCGTGATTTCAAAAGACAATAGAAACCCTTGTACTCCAAACGGCGGTCCCGTCTGCAAGACATGAGAAAAACGACCAACAATGGTGTCAAGTGCGTGCAGCAGCAACTGGCCTGCATGCTTCACCGTGGTCTGAGGAATCCATAGGTTTTCCCTATCCGCATGCTGTCCCCCGCCTTCTTCCTTTTTTTTTTTATATATCTCCAGCCTAAGAGGGTATCGTTTCCCATCAAGTATCCCAGTTGTTTGATTGCAATTTTTTGTTGGTTGTGTTTGTTTGGTGCTGCGAGTGAGCGGATATCTGCTTTTTACGCAGCAGCGGCGGCGGGGCTGGCCTCGGCGGTGGGCAACTTCATGCCGGTACCGCTCAAGCTGGTGGCCTTGACATTGGGGTTCTTGGTGTAGTAATCTGAAATGGCGGACTTGATGGCATCCTCAGCGAGCATGGAGCAGTGGACTATGCAAATGGTTAGTCCTGTTTCCATCTGTCATGTTGCGGTGGATGAGGGACATACGCTTGACGGGAGGGAGGCAGAGCTCCTTGGCAATCTCTGTGTTCTTGACCTTGCCAGCATCATCTAGGCTCATGCCGCGGACGAGCTCGGTGAGGTAGCTGCTGGAAGCGATGGCGGAGCCGCACCCGAATGTCTTGAACTTGACGTCGGAGATCTTGTTTGTCTCGGGGTCGACGCGGATCTGCAGCTTCATGACATCGCCGCAGGCCGGGGCGCCGACGAGGCCGGTGCCAACATCGAGGTCCTTCTTGTTCATGGACCCGACGTTGCGAGGCCGCGAGTAGTGGTCGAGCACCTTCTCGTGGTAGGCGCGGGTGGCGTTGATGGCCACGGCGGGAGCGAGCTGGCGTCGCGTGGGGAGGACGGAGGGCCGGACGAGGGGGGCAGCAAGAACGGCTTGCCGCGAGACAGCGCGAAGTCCTCGGGAGAACATTGTGTGGTGGTTGTGGTGGTTGGTTTGTGGAGGCGAGGTTGAGGTACAGAGTGAGATGAGATGAGATGAGATGCGAGAGTCGAAGGCGATAGCGGAGGTAATGGACGGAAGCAGAAGAGAGATATTCCGATCCGGTAGTGTTTTGGAGGTGTGATTGACGGAGGTTGGGAGGAATGAGGTGTCGAGGATCAGATTGCGAGTGCAAAAGTGTTGGTAGATTCGTGACGTGAAAGATGAAGAAGGCAGGATTAAATCGACAGGGCAGCGGTTGTGTGGAGGCGAGATAAACTGATTCCAGAGTGGACGGGCGGCGATCCGGGCTTGCGAGCAAAAAAAGATGCGGGACTTGGCCCCTGCGAGCTGGGAAAGGGATCCATGGATGGCGATTTCGGCCACTGCATCACCGGGTCTCCACTCGGGCCAATCAGTGAGCTCCGATTGCTCGGCCATTACGTCTTTGCTAGCTCGGTGCTTCGGAGGAGAGGTCACTGGAACTTGCTTCACCACTGCAACAATGAACTGGCAAACTCCTGTGCCAGTGCTGGTGCCCCCCGGACCGGTCTTTTCCTGCAGAGCTAGGCATCTCATTGGTCCGTTTCCAGCGGGGACGTGCTGTTGGTCTTCGGCTTTTGAGGGGAATACTCCGTCAACCGTGCGTCAGTGCTCAGACATCGCGTCCAACACATCTGATAAGATACGTACTCCGTACAGCGCTCGTGAATGCTCAATTAATAATATCGCCTTCAGGTAGGCCGTCTGGCCGAGTCTCCGCCTAAAAACAGCGGTACAGAAACATGTTCATCGGTGTGACTTCACGGCCAGATTCACTCGCGAACATCGCCGCCATGTGACTCTAACGAACGCCCTCTAACTAAGGTGGTACCCCTCAATCAAACCGGTGACGGCACTGCTTTATTGCACCCATGGCCCTGCCGCATTATCTGATGCTCCTGCTGGACGATGACACCCTTCAGTCCCCGCGGCTGCCACTCCCGCGGCCGCGGAGTGGGACTCGATGAGCAAGTCCTGTCCTCGGTATGGGGAAAGCTGGTAGGTCAGCACATGGAGGTTGCGTGCAGGCAGTGCAGGTCAGAAATCACCGACGGGCAATTCAATGGTCATAGTGGACTCGAATGACCGGTGCTCTACATACTACCTCCAGCAAAACGGGGTCGTCATGCTGGTTGATAGTTATGCGTCATTCATCGCGAGGAAATCACCGATATAATTATACAAATGAATGATACCTTGACTAGGTACATAGTACAACTTGAAGGACAAATTCACAGTTCGGCGATAGCCAAAGTCGGCCTCGGCCATGGGAATTGCAGCCGAAGCCACTACGTACAGGGCCCTAACTAGCCCATGTCACTTGTCTGTAGCATTCCATATTCCCTCCCCCGTGCTCGGGCCCGTCACAAAACAGCGGCTGCTCTTCCGACAGCAGTGTCCCAAGTCGTTGGCACCGCCGGCTAATGGTACCGCCGAGGCCGGCCTGTTCCCCGACACTTTAGTCTGCTGACAAAACTGCACGCTGCCACGAGTTCTGGGTTTCCAGTCGAGTGCTCGGCGGAGCGGCCTAGCAAACCCGAGGGCAGGCTTCTTTTGATGCAGAAGCCCGGATTCCGAACCATCGCCGTTGAGGATACAGGCAAGCGTATGACAAATGCACACTACTTACAGACACAAGCGTGCAATAATTACGAAGTACAGCAACAATTGCTGTACGTACAAACTCAACGCCAAGGGCAAAAAAGGACCCTGCAGGGTTGATTAATGGGGGCGAGATGATTTGGAATCCCGCGAATATCATTTCCTATTTTAACCATATGACAGCGATGACTGCCGATCTTCCGTCAACCCGTGTAAAGGGTGCGATCTGGCTGAGCCACAGATACGCCACATCTCAGTTATGCACGCCACATACGATTAAGGCTGCTAAGGCATCAAATATCTTAGTGTGGCTATTCCCGTCTGTGGCGGATAATGCCCCGCCTCTTGCCGCGTGCTTCCCCAGGTCAACCAAGAGAGCAGGCTCCAGTGACGTGTGTTTGATCCTCCATCGCTAAAGCTGACGGTGCTTCATTTCAGCAACAACACTCTTCATCTGAAGAAATCCCTACCCTCTCGTGTTTGGAGAAGCATTTGACCGAGCAAGAAGAGCAAAGGAAGCTAGTTGCAACAGATCAACCATGACTTGCCCGCATTTGGAGACGATTGGTAAAGCTGACCCCGCCAACCCACCATGTTCGAAGCTTGAAGCTTGAAGCTGAAGCTTTAGCTGAGATCACCACAGAAGAGGACAGCAAGCTGACTGTTTCCTCGTCTTCTAGCGCTCACGCCCCCTTCGCCCTTCCAATCCGTTTACCGCGAAGACTGCACACTATGCTTCGACTCCATCGTGAGCTTGCCACCGCCTTCGAAACTGCAACGTTCCACAGCCTTACTGACCACTTCGCCCGATCCAGGACGACCCTGCCGGCCTCGACGTATGCCTCCAGTGCTTCAACGGCGGATGCGCCGGCGATCGACATCATAACGAGCGCCATGCCGCCCTCACACACCACCCTCTGACTCTCAACATCCGTCGAACTCGCAAGGTGGTCGTTCGAGATGAGCCTCCGGCCAAAATGTCCAAGCTTTCCATCGCCGCCGAGACTGAGGAGGACCGATACGATTCTGCCTTGACTGCGAAGTGTCTTGACTGCGAAATGGAACTGGACAAGACGGGCCCCCAGCTTGCCCCCATTGTCGAGAGCATCATGATGGCCAACACCTTCTCCCGTAAGGAAGAAGTCAAGGCGTGGGAGCAGGAGTTGACGAGCTGCGAGCACATCTTGCTGATGCAACAACACCCGTCTAGAAAGATCGAGCAGGGTGTTCTTGGCCACTGCTCAGCTTGCGACCTGGCCGAAAACCTCTGGCTCTGCTTGGAGTGTGGAAACCTGGGATGTGGTCGCAAGCAGATGGGTGGTGTCGACGGAAACTCGCATGCCCTGGCCCATTCCACCGAGTCTGGCCATGGTGTGGCTGTCAAGCTTGGATCCATCACCCCCGAGGGCACGGCCGATGTTTACTGTTACAAGTGCGACGACGAGCGCATCGACGACAGCCTGGGCGAGCACCTGGCGCATTGGGGAATTGTCCTCGCAGAGAGGCATAAGACCGAGAAGAGTCTGACAGAGATGCAAATCGAGCAGAATCTCAAGTGGGACTTTAGCATGACGACTGAGGATGGCAAGGAGCTCAAGCCCCTGTTCGGTCCCGGCTTGACTGGTCTGAAGAACCTGGGCAACAGCTGCTACCTCGCTAGCATCCTCCAGTGCCTCTTCGATATGCCCTCGTTCCGCGAACGATACTTCCGACCCAAAGATAAACTGCCGATTGTGCAAGACGCTGCTGCCGACCTGGAAACCCAGCTGCGAAAGATCGCTGATGGCCTCTGGTCAGGAAAGTACTCCAAGCCGGATAACGACGTCGCGGGGGAGTCTGGTATCACTCACCAGAAAGGGCTCCCGCCCGCCATGCTCAAGCATCTGATCGGGCGAGGCCATGAAGAGTTCTCCACGATGCGACAACAAGATGCCCTGGAGTTGCTTCAGCACCTGTTCAAACTCATCACCCGATCCCAGCATCCTGGAGACCTCAAGGATCCTACTGAGCAGTTCCGGTTTGCTCTGGAACAGCGCCTGCAGTGCTTGGGATGCAAGAGGGTTAGATACAGCACCAATGAGCAAGACAACATCTTTATCGACGTCCCTCTGGAGAAGATTCCGGCCCAGGAGGGTGCGCAAGCAAGTGCCGATGCCTACAGGCCAGTTACGCTCAAGGAATGCCTGGACAACTTGACCGCTACTGAAAAGGTCGAGCTGACTTGCTCGGCATGTGGAAGCAAGGACGGATTCACCAAGCGGTCGCTCTTCAAGACCTTCCCCGATGTCCTCGTTGTCAATGCCAGAAAGATGACAGTAGTCAACTGGGTTCCCATCAAGGTCGACGTCCCAGTGCTTGTGCCTGACGAGCCATTCCCCCTGGACAGCTACCTGTCCCAAGGGCTGTTGCCATCAGAAGAGGCATTGCCTGACGAGCCAGAGGCCCAGGCCCCTGCCTTTGTCCCAGATGCCGCGGCAGTGGAACAGCTGGAGGGTATGGGTTTCCCTCGCAACCGCTGCGAGCGTGCTCTGCATGCCACAGGCAACTCCGATGCCAACACGGCCATGGAGTGGCTGTTCGCCCATATGGAAGACGCCGACATTGACGCCCCTGTTGATCTTGGTGAGCAGCCAGCGGCTGCCCCCAGTACGGCCGATCCAGAGAAAATCGAGATGCTCGGTGCTATGGGCTTCGGGGCTCCTCAGGCTAAGAAAGCCCTCAAGGAAACGAGTGGCGACGTTGAGCGAGCTGTCGAGTGGCTCTTCAGCCATCCGGACGACCAGGGGACATTTGATGAGGATGCCCCTGCAGGTGCCGTAGCCGCTCCCAGCGAGCCGGCTGGAAGTGCTACTCTCCCCGCCAACTTCCAGCTCCGGTCGATCGTGTGCCATAAAGGAACGAGCATACATGCCGGGTGAGTTGGTTCAGAAAATGGCCAGGTCATTAAGCTAACAAGTCTGTAGTCACTACGTTGCGTTCATCCGCAAGCAGCTGGATGATTCCACCACCTGGGTGCTATTCAACGATGAAAAGGTTGTGGAGGCGCACGATGTGGATGAGATGCGCAAGTTTGCGTATGTCTACTTCTTTACGAGAGTTTGAGGCGGAATATCATGGGCAACGGCGATGCGGCGTAGACGGTTTACTCTGGGATGAGTGTAGATGAGGCCACGGCGTGAGTAGGGAAAAGTTGAGAGACACGTTTCTTTGTCGCCGTCTGGTAGAAGTTGCAGATAAAGGCACCGGGTGCCGAAAAGATACCAAATACGTACAGATCTGTCACCACCAACACCACAGTTGAAGTTGAATGTGTAAAAAAAAAAAAACGCCCAACGCCGTCCCAGCCGTGTTGCCGTTCTATGTCATTAAGTATGCCTCGCAGCGTCGTTCCGCGTTCGCACGTCTGCAACACCCTCCGAATCTTCCACCTGAAGTGTTGACACTGCTCGCCCTTTGTGACATGTGGCCGCTGCTCGCTCCGTAGTTACTCCGCCAGACGGTAGCTCACCAAGGTATCAACTCGGTGGCTGGCGGTGCTGAAGCCGCGCAGCTGGACTCTCTCGCCGCGCTCGATCTCCTTGGCGGACGAGTCGCCCCACTCGACGGGGACGTCGCTGTCGGCGTCGGCGTAGACGAGGACATTAAAGGTGCAGTCGCCGCTGAGCTGCGGGAGGAAGGTGACGGACGCGGTGATCTGGCGGAAGATGGCGGCGATCTCGGCCTGGATCTCGGGTTCGGTCTTCTCGACGGCAGCGGGGGCGGGGGCGGAGGGGGCGGCGTTTTCTTGGTCGGTGGCTTTGGAGGACGACTTGGACTTGGGCTTTGTCGGTTGGAAGATTTGAACCTGCAAGGGAGAGGAGAGGGGGTTAGTTGTGGTGCCGGAGGGGGAGAAGAGAGATGGAGGACGTACGTCGAATTGCCAGCGCTCGACGTGTTCGCCCGTGTCCTTTTCGGTAATGACGATGACCAGCTTGGAGATCTTGCCGCCGACCATCCACTTGTCGAGCTGCGACATGATCTTCTTGATGTAGGCCTTGACCTGGTCGTCGGCCGAGACCAGCATGCTCATGCCATACTTCTTGACGCTGCGCCGTCATGTCAGCTGGATACGAGGTGGGGAGGTTCGGCCGTCGTACGATGTGAAGTCTTCCGCTGGGTAGACGCCGCGCTGGAACCTGCAGAAGTGTCAGTTCGTGGAACAGCTAAGCGAGCGCGAAGGGGGCTCCGTACAGGATGGTGTGGATGGAGTAGTGGAACTAGAACACCTCGCAGGTTAGCTTCTATGCGGTTGGAGCGAGGAGCTTGGCACGGCCTGAGGGGGGGGGGGGACGTACAAACTCGGCGACGAGGCGCGCGCTGCCCTTGAGGGCGAGCTTGTGGACCTTGGACTTGTCCTTGGATTTGGACTTGGACGATTCTTTTGACGACATTGCGGCGGTGGCGGCGAAGATGGGAGAGCGGAGGCGGGGGGAGGGCGGCGGAGGGTTTTGGTGTGGTGGTGGTGATGGTGATGCTGCGTTTGTTTACTTTGGGGTTGCGGGGTGGACTGCGCTCGGTGAGGGGTGGTCAGTGCGGCGCGGTTGACCTTGGTTCACCGGGGGCGTTAGGAAGATGAATTCAGGGCTTTGAACAGTGAAATAAAAAGAAAGAAATGAGGGCATACTTCTGGCGAAAGCTACAATCTAAGTCTCCGATGCGCTGGTTTGTTTCGCTGCCGTCCACACTGCAAAATCCTCATTGACTTTCTCCTGAGAGTGGTAAAACAGCCTTGTGTATAATTTCCCTGGCATCTTTTTTCTTTCTTTCAAGATGCTTAAAATCTCCAGCTGCGGCCTCAGGTCAAGGGAAAATGGTTGGCGTTCTATTTGCGAGATTGTCTGCTAGCCAGAATGCTCTTCTGTGCCTCATATTCACTCCTGTAATGAGTGTGTGCTGCCCACTACGGTTCGAATCCATCGCATTTCCAGTTGCAGCAAACGGTAATGCGCACTACGCTGAATGCAAAGTGATTGGCTGGCCTAAATGCTGAAAGCGACAGGACCTCTTTTATCGCCAAGTTTACTTAGTCCTATGAAACAATCTGCCGATACGTGTTGGGAATGGAAAGCTCTTCGCCAGCTTGGTGGTCAGACCCGTGAAGGAGCAGCATATCTTCCTCGCAGACCAATATCGTGTCTAGACCGACAAAGCTCTCCGAATGATAGGTGCGCTCGGTGGAAGGACAACTGAAGACTGAAGGGGCAGAGCGATGAGTTGTCATCAGACAGACGAGATCTGGCGACGCATATTTGCTACTTGGTGCGTAGAAGTCATAGCATGACACCAGCGCTGGCTGGGTCTCATTTCGTTCCATCTTCACCAAACCATGTCTTTCTGGACCTCCTAGTTCTCCATCTCTCGCCGTTAATTCTACATTCAATACCTCAAGATTGACTTTGGCCGAAGAGCCTTGCTTCCAGATGAAACCCGCTAGCCGCGAGGCACCAGTTTCTGCCGCGCTCGGGGACGCCCTTGCCAGGCTCTGGATATTGGAACTTGGATCAAGTTCCTTGTCAAGCTTAGATGATGCTTCTTTGCTCTGTTCCGTAATCGTATTTTGGACTCTTGCCATCGTGGGGCCTTGAGACGATGTAGGAAAGGATCGATGTACTCCCTGCCTATGCATCGGCTGAGTGCTTGGTGTGGTTGTAAGGGTTACGAGGTCGATGTAACACGCATCGTTAAGGAGATCAACTGCCTAAGCCGCAACGGATTCTACATCAGCGCGGATAATAGCTCTTTAATTGCCATTGCTGTTTTAAGAAGTCGACTGAAGCAGTTTCTCCAACTCTCGAATCTTGAGATGGTCGCTATTGGTTACACAGCTACTAAGTACATATGTTTTGACTATGGCCCTGGTGACTAGTTAGAAGAGAACCAATACAAGCCACGGGAACGGATTCTATTGTACTAGATTCATAATGGGCACTATTGCAGCCATCTTAGTGTAGATCCTAGGAGTGTTGATGCAGGAAACTAGTTCGACCAAGGAAATCCCGAGTGAATATTCTCAAGGCGGCGCTTGGCAAAGGGAACGTTACGTGCCCAACCAAGCTCCCGAAGTCCTCAGTGAGGCAGGTGTCTGCAACTTACCCAGCATCAATGGCACGTGGACGTCGTGGTTGCGGTGCATCGGCGCAGGGTCTTCCACGCAGCCAGGGTAAAACACCACCCAGTTACCTGAAATCGAGAGCGTTGAAGGATGCGTCTAAACGCGGCCCGAATCCTTTCGGACCCCCGGATGACTGACGGGCTGCCCAAACCAGCGCTCAACTGCTGTTCTTGAACTGGCGACGTGCACATACATGCATGCGCAAAACACCCAACCGTCGGCGGCTTTGAGAAAAGCACCAGGCTGGAAAAGACGCATGAACCCAAGGTTGCCGCTCCTTTTGTCTGGAAGGTTGGTTCCCGGCTCCCACGGCCACGATGCTACTCAAACCCGAGGCCTAGCTTGCCGGCTTAGCTAAAGCCCCGTCTGGGGAGGAGCCTCGTCGTCATTTGCAGGACCGCACGGAAAAGCAGCTATCCTATGTACTATGTACTGATGGCGGTGGTGCATGAGCTAGAAACTGCCAATGCGCGCGCGAACCCTGGAACGACTGCTGCTGCTGCTGCAGGTAATTGGCAAAAAAGAAACTGCTGCTGAAACAGAGGGCCGCTTACACGTCTCAGGGGGGGTCTTCCAAAACAGAAGGTGGTTTTGTGAAACAAATAGCCGACAAGGCTGTGAACTAGTTGTGGTTCATGAGCCAAGTCGGGCCTAATTACTACTTCTGTGACTCCACGACGCCATCACCACCCAAAGACGACAAGGGTCAAAGGCTTGGCCCGTCCTCATGTGGCAACACGGCCAGGACATGGGCGCCAACTCGGGGGGTCCCCCGTGAAATAGCCGGCCAATGGGCTAACACATCACAGAACGGCCTTCTCCTTTCGACGCGGCGCCAGATTCCGAGGCAGAGGAGCCTCAACCTTGCATATTGCACCACCAGGCAAGGCGTCCCCGTCCATCGTCCATCCATTGATCCATCTCCCCAATCTCGCAGGGCACATGCCAGGACTCCGCGTCCCGGCCAAATCACGCGCTTCCCTTGCTTGATCCTTCTCATCACATAGAGTAGCAAGATCCAAGAGTGGCCCGGAGTCACCGCCGCATACTACGTTTCCCGATGCCATCGTTCGTCCCGACTTTGCACCATCACATGTCTGTGGTGTTTCGCAGGATTCCGTCGTCCAACTATGCAGGAATTCAGGGTCCATGGTTGTTGTGTCAGTTCGCTCCTACAGATTCAGAGGCTATTGAGTATTCAGTCCAAGCTATATATCTCACCTGTTCGTCCCGAATCAAGAAAATGTTCTTCATACTATCCTTCATCAGTTCTTGCTTGGTTCAAGGTGTCGCTTTGTCTTTCATTGATATTCCATCGTTCAGTCACTCTTTTGCTCACCCAGTCCGCTCATTCATCCGCATACAATGCGTCCGATCCTTTTCGTTGCCGCCCTGTTCGGCGTGGCGAACTGCCATCCCACCCTCAAGCTTGCCGGAGGCGCCCTCACCTCCAAGGGATTCACCAAGATCCACCCGGGAGGCGTGGACGATGTTGAGGTCACCGCGGAGAACACCCTCAACAGCACCATCTTTGAAAACAGCACCAACACCATTGCCAGGCGGGACCCCATCGGCGCCGCCCTCCCTCTCAAGTTCGTCAACAACTACGGCGGCGGCGCTGTCAACGCCTACATCTCTGGGCTTGACTCTGACGGCGCCGTTGTGTTTGTCGGTGCCGACGGGTCCCTGATCTACCCTTCTTCCGGCGGTTCCACTGTCCCTGTCCAAGTCACCGAGAACATTGCCATTCCCATCACCGCCTCTGGTGGCACGCTCGAGTTCACCCTGCCTATTGAGATGAGCTCCGGACGCATCTACTTCTCCGAAGGCGAACTGTCCTTCTTCATGGTCAACATCGGCTCGGGAGACGGCCTGGTGCAGCCCTCGGTCACCAACCTCCAGGATCCCAGCGCCGGGCTGAACTGGGGCTTCGTCGAGTTCACTTACACCGGCGGCGTCATCTACGCCAACATCAGCTACGTCGACTTCGTTGGCATGATCCTGGGCATGCTGCTGTCCGTTACCGACGGCAGCACCCAGAGCGCCGCGGGGCTGCAGGCCAACAGCGTCGCCAGCATCTGCAACGACATGGTTTCGCAAGGAAACGCCGACGGCTTCCCCTGGAGCGCCATGTGCGTCGCCGACACGGCCGGAGCCCCCATCCGCGTGCTGTCGCCCGGCAACTACAACGACCTCAACGGCGACGCCTTCGCCAACTACTGGACCAGCTACGTCGACGACGTCTGGAGCCTCTACTCCACGCAGGTGCTGACCATCAACACTCAGAACAGCGCGGGGGACGTCAGCTGCCAGGTCTCGGGCGACGAGCTGGTCTGCGACGGGGACAACCGCGGCTACGCGAAGCCCGCGGCCAGCGACATCTGGGGCTGCAACAGCGGGCCGTTTGCCATCCAGGACGGCGACAACGATATCCACAAGGCGATTGTGCCTCGTCTCTGCGCCGCCTTTGTCCGGTCCACTCTTCTGCTCGACGGCGGAAACGTGCAGCCAAGCCTCGGCAGCGACTCGTACTACAGTGTTGATCCGACGAACCACTACAGCCGCATCATCCACAAGTACGAGGTCGACGGCAAGGGATACGCGTTCCCCTACGATGATGTCAACCCAGACGGAAACGAGAACGCCTCGGGAACTGTTTCGTCGGGCAATGTTGACAGCTTGACTATCTACGTTGGCGGTCCGTCTTCGTAGTGTATTTTGTCTCAGTACATATTTGGATATTCCTCACGTTGAGGATTGGATATATTTCTGCACACACTCTTATCTAGCTTTATTGATGTTTCAGGTTACTCAATTGTATCATTTACCCCTCACGCCCTTTTCTGCCTTTAGATTAGGAGTTGCGATGTCGCCGCTTTGAACAATGTGTGTAGGAACGTAAATTTACCCCCTGTAGCAGTCTTTTACAACGGCTATGTGGCTTTAATATCTAGAGAATCGTCAAGTCATCAGCACAGTACAATTTGTGCCTCAGTTTGGCGGCAGCTCCGATATGTCGCTAACCTTGTACCCGTAGCCCTTGACTTCTGGCCTCCTCGCCCTTAGACAGCAGCCTAAACGCCTCAACTGAAGCAGGTTGGTTTAGTGTCTTATAGAAAAGGGACGAAAGTATTCCTTCTATTGACTGATCTCATGTACTGCCGTTATGGTTCCGTTTTCTGATGAAAAACTGGGAAAACTGCTCGACCCAGTCCATAAGCAATCAGTAAAGGAAAGTACCCTATGGTTTCAATGCATAGTTCGAGAAGCTTTTTATAATGTCGATTGTAGTCTTCTACTACAGCAACAGAGACTTTAAATGATAGTTCAGAACAGCACTTGTGCAAAGACATTGATAACAGTTGTTTGAGATATTTCAAGACCTAGCTCGGCGACCTCGCATATGTACTTCCTGGGAATCGCCAAGTCAAATTCGATGGCCGATCCCTCGCACTCAGGAAACCGAACCTGGAGCTCCGTGGCAATACCAGCAAAGAAGCGATTGTTGTGTCTTCAGTCCTCCGCTGTTGCTCATAGGTGTCTCGCGACGACAAAGTCTCAATATCTGAGCAAATCACCGCCTAGGCCTATAAGAAATGAAGATGTCTTGACTTGGTGCGCATCGAATGATTTACTACTTAGAATAATGTCTCAAAACTAGGCAAATATTGGTGGCCAATAGATGAAGACTACCCAAACAAGCAGATACTCCAAGCCGCCACAAAACGCAGTTATCTAGATCCATCGAGATCTTAATGATCCCGTGAACTTGTTCCGCATCAATCTCGATCTTCAGTACGCTCTCTTAGAGAAGTGGCAGTGCGACTGGCTTTACATCTATGTAGACTCTAGCTATTGCATTTTCCAGTCACAACAAAATGTAATGCGCACTACACTGATGCTAAGTGCTAAGCTGGCCTAAATGCTGAATGTAACACTAGCGGGCAAGCATCTCAGACATAGAGAAAGCATAAGGCCGACGACGGCTCTACGGCTGAACTACATGGTAGACGACGAGCAACGAGTCCTTGTCGAGTGGAAGAATCACAAAGTGGGCTGGGTCGGAAAGAAAGGCATTGAACTCACTGGATGGATTAACAACATTGCCTATCTTCCCAACGTAGACACTAAATCGGGCGAGATTTTGTCTCGGAAATTTCTTGGTTTCTTCGATTCGGAACAGAGCTCTTTGAGGTCTGTCTTCTGGCTTTACGTAGTCGATATCATGGGCAAAGAGCTGCCAACCAGACCTCCTATGATGTCACCAAGAGCGTTGTTAGACAAACTGTCGATGTCTCCCTTCCTAGCGTCGCTGGCGAAAGTTATTAAAGCAGGAGCAGAAAACTCACTTCAACATCTTTCCAAGTGAAACTAGAAAATATAGATAAAACTCCGGGACGTCACCTAATGAACTCCAATGCATATATTCAGGGATAGACATTCACGAGCAGAGCAAGATTCTGTGTCAATAGTGAGTATCATCTATCATGGAATAGAAACAAGCCTCAAGCTTAGTTATGCGCCGTACTAACAAGCTCAAACAACTTTGATAGTAGGTAGTCATGTCGCCTGCGTGTTAACAATATTGCAGCTCAACCTCTGTCAAGAGGACGGTTTTGTTTCCTTGGCCCCAACCCGGCTGCAAGCATCACGACAAAGGCTTCCGCCGGAGATCAAATCGCGATCGACACGTCAAGAACCAAGATGGTAATCTCCACGCCGATCAACCACGCACTGATGATCCACATGACGTCTCTTTAGCTTCGAGAACTCTTGATCGACAGACCAGCGGCCGAGCGACTAATTGCACGGGTCTCCTATCGCCGAAGCTACGGGCGGCAAGGATTCTGACAGCTTTGACACTGACCGCCACGAGGGAATAAAACGACGGCGGGTGGAGGAAGAGGTGTCACGGCTACGGACGGAGAGCAGCAGGCTGATCAGCGAGCACGAGCATATGAAGGATTACAATCTGTAGAGCTCATATCCTGAAATACCTCATATTCTGGAACTCACGAGAGGCACCTGAGGTACACATTCAATGCTCAAAGTTGGCTTCACTTGTTGAGGGTATATGTACAAAAGTAAACGAGTCAACAAGAATGATTTTGGACGCCTTTCTAATGGTCATGATGTCGTCTCAACCCCGAGTTCCTCCTTTCCATTCCTTCCCTGGTGCGTCATAATCTCATTTCATTCCCCCACACAGTGATCGGCAGATTCCGAGGTGGGCACTGCCTCCTTTGGGCGGTGGACTAACCCACCTGGACAGCCGCTGCCTCGGCGCGCTTCTTGGCGAGACCACCGAGCTTCTCAGCAGCGGCGCCGAGGGTGCGAGGATCGGCGCCCTGGATCATGGTCTGGCCGTTGACGGCGACTTGCTTGCCGTCCTTGAAGAAGAGGAAGGTGGGCATGGCGGTGACGCGGTACGTGCGGGCGGCGTCTTGGACGTGGTCGACGTTGACCTTTGCGAAGGCGAGCGTGTTGGGCACGCTGTGCTTCTCGGCGAGCGTCTCGTATATAGGGGCAATGGCCTTGCAGGGCGGGCACCAGTCGGCGAAGAAGTCGACGACGACGTAGGTGGTTGACTCGAGGAGGGCCTGCAGCTCGGCACCCGAGGAGATGTGTCGAACCATTGTGGTGCTGTGGATGTGGCTGTGGCTGTTGGTTGAGTGTAGGTGGTTGACGGAGTATGGCTCAATTGTTGGTGGTTTGAAGCCCGGAGAAATCTGGGAGAGGTCGCGGAGAAGACGTGAATAAAATACCTCTTGGAGATGTGTACTTGAGCTTAATAGTGAGTCTACGCCGCCTTACGAAGCCTTTCCATCCCTCTCTAGAAGCCTAGATTAGATGATGGATGGATCGTGATAGAAGCTGAGTGAGCGCGCAGATTGCAAATGCGTATCGCACGTGATATTGCGCTATTTTCCCCTCTCCTTGCAAATTGCCAGTTGGGATGATTGAGAATGAGGTAAGCAGCGCCGCACGGAGATTTACTTAATGCGGATTCATAGTTACCAAGCACCTTCACAGCTATCTCAAAGAAGGAGGTGTTAGTGCAGGAGGCTTTTTCTAGCAACTATTGCAGAGACTACTGCAATGACCCGTCTTAAAGCCGACGATGCGGCGCGGTTAGTCTGTATCGTTTGATTCAAACCACCCGGGATCAGGCCAGTGGCTGAGTCAGTTGGAACGAGGTGGCTCGACCGGATGGTCTGGGCAGTGGCGGGCTGCCACTCTGCACTGGGGGCGATGGACGATGATGTGACGGGAGTCCGCTGATTAGATTACTGTGCAGAAGTTGAAGTGGTGGCATCGCCGTGTTCCCGCGGATCGAGCGAGGAGCTAGACCCCAGATCCGCTACAGTACGTGATCGGCGCCGTGATCCGAGCAATCCGCAGCAGAGGTTGATCTGCAGCAAACTGCACGCAAACCCCATCATGATAGTTACATTACGCGTAGCTAATTCGGTGGGACGGACAAAGCAAAGCAGGTAACTATGTGGTAATAGACGAGGGGGCCACGAGATTTGAATCTACGGGGGTCGCGCAAAACACGGAGAGAAAGTTGTCTAAGCGACGTGCCGCAGCCGAGTTGCCACCATCCGCGTATTTCCGGCGCGTGCCAGCCCAGGTAAGGAGATAGTAGGCACGATATAGATAGGGGATGGACTGGGTGGCGGAACCGGGTGGACAATCATGTTCCACCACGCGGCCTGTCGGTCTGGATCGGATTCTATCATAATGAGCAGGTAGGTATACTACTTAGTATCTAGGTCTGTCTACTCCATGAATTAGCTTATCCCTTTGACTGTCGTAAGACGACACCTGCGTACCGCGCCCCACATAGCCCCCGCTAAGGCCGAGGTACGTAGAGTGACCGTGAGCGTCAGCAGAATCAACCCCACCTAATTCCTCATACAACTCATTCTGTATGCTCTCATGAATTCCTAACAGCCCCCCAGCCAGGCAGTTAACGCATATGATGATAATAGCTTTATCCGGCTTAATGATAGCCGCCGCGAGCAGCCAGCTGATAACACCTGCCGGCTAATACATGATCCGGTCCGGGATCGCAGTCATAACTTTAAGCTGATAGACGTTCTAAGCCGGGTCTTTAAGATAACAGCCCTGCCCCCAGAGCTGCTATTGCTTTTCTAGCAATTCCTACTTATTTCCCTAGTGGAATGCTAGGTCTGTTATACTAACAGCTAGGTTAGTCACCAGCTTTAGCAATATAAAGATAGTAGCTACAGATTAAAGCTGTAGTCTTAGCTGCTAGCTTAGAAGCTAACCTTTATTACAGAAATCTATATATAGCTTATAATCCTAATATATATAAGAATATATAGAGAGCTATATATTAAGGATTATTAGAAGGTTTCTAGATCTAAAGACTAACACCTTATCTACCTTATAACTAACTAAATACCTTATAACCGCTTCTAGCTATTATCTTAGCATCTTTATATCTATAACTTTATAATAATTAATAAGAACCTTAATATAAGCTTTTACAGCTAGACCTTTAGCCGGGTTAATATATAGTCTAGTTATATATAAGATACATTTATAATTTTCTATATTCTAGGCATAGCTATTACTATAGATAAGTGTATAGTCTGCTTTCTTAGCTAGTCTCTTAAGATAATAACTATCCCTTTAAAGCTAATTCTAACAGGCTTTAAAGTCTAAGCTGTAGCCTAAAGAGGCTATTTTCTATAGTGGATTTAGCACTAGCCAGGCTGAAAATTTAAGCCTGTTAGGATCTAGCCGGCTTAACAGCTACAGTAAGAGATATAGCTACAGCAAAGCTGCTAGTAGATTTAAGAGAGGATAATCTATCTAAACCTAACCTAAGCTGTAGTTGTTACCCTAGTAAATCTACTACTAGAGGCTAGATACCATATATTTCTTAATAACCTATTCTCTTTTTGTGACCTCTTTCGCTAGCTTTAGCAATATAGCCATAAAGCTATAAGCACAGCCCGCAGGAACTATAGTATCTATAAGCCCCTTATTAAGCTTAAAGCTACAAATAACACAGCTGCTAGCAGCCTTAAATTTAATATTATTAAAGCTATCCCTACAGCTAATAATCAAGTTAATTAAATCGCTTAAAAAGATAATACCCTTATGTTATTTCTATCAACTATATTTAAAGGCGATAAAAGACTTAACCATAAGAGGAAAAGACTGATAACAGACTAAATGTAAGCACAGCTAATATAGTGTTTCTTTAGTGACAAGCCCGTTAAAGTGATTTCTATTCTATCTATCACTGCTACCTACAATAATAAGATAAATGCTGTGGATCGCAGTGACCAAATGCGAGCTTATTAGGGTCTTAACCGCTGTGTACGCAGGGGCGGCTAAAAGGCCCTAGCTTGGGACTTTCTGCTAGAAATAGCCCTTATTAACAGCTTCATCTTACAGAAAAGGGGGCAGCCGCAGTAAAAGCCAGAGGCATCACAAGGTAGTTGGCGGCAACATATCGTTAATAACCTCATTACAGCGTACATAGCTGAAAGTTAATCACATTAAAGGTTTCAGGCTAGAGACGAGTTTACGCCTATTTCACAGCACAATTGGGTCCGAAATAAGAATTGCTCGACTTGTCAGGCTTGTAAAGGAATACAGCTTAGAGAGGGGCGGCAGCGGCTGCCGTTACAAGCAATTGATAGCAATAGAAGCCGGAGACCAACGCAGTCACGATATCGCTGTCAGCAGTGTAATGTAGCTCTTTGTAGAAAAGGGAATTGCTGGGACTTCTATCACTATATAAAATAGGTGGGGTTAGAAGTACCTTTGATGCGCTTTACTTTAATTGGCTAGACCCCCCTGTTCGTGACCCAGGTGTCGTCTTACGACAGTCAAAGGGATAGCAGACACCCTTATGGCCAAACCTGTCGCGTCAGTGTGAGGCCGCCGGGTCTAGCGGTTCGCTACTGGCTAGTCTACCGTTGGTCGACGCCTCGGTACCAAAACCGCAGCATTTCCACCTTTGGGAATTTCTTGATCGAGATGCCAATGCAAGCAGGGCCGGCGGCGCTCGGACCCCAAAGAAGCCGGGGCGGAACAGAACAGGTGATGGAAACGTTGGGGGTGACAGTTTGGAGTCTGTTCCTGAAGCTGGTGCAGCCATGAGACTTACATGCGCCCGCATGGAACAATCGAACGCCGGCGGACCCCCCCCCCCCCCCTTTAGATAAGTTACGCCCTAGGTACAGACCAGACCAGACCAGACCAGACCTGCATGGGCGATGGAAGGGCTTCTTTTTCTTTCTTTCTTTCTTCTTCCTTTTTGTGGTATATCTCCGAGACGTCGCGTGGGAGCAGGGGAGGCGAGAGGGGCGCGACCCGGTGTCCCCAAATGCGGTGTTCCAGGGGTGATCCTCACATGGGTGGTTGGCTCCAGGGCCGGCCAGGAGGAGATTTCCCTGCTGACGAGTGACGAGTGACGACAGACGAAAGACATAATTCGGTGTTGAGTGAGAGAGGCAATGTCTGGCGGGCGCCGGGCTCTGCAACCGACCCCCCACCGTCGAGGTTCCATATACTAAATGATGTAAGTTTATGATATCCAATGACTGGGGTGGAGGCGTTGAAAGGGAAGTTCTATCACCGTTCCCTTGAATGCATGGGTAGGTTAGGTAGGCTCCCTGTCTCTCGGCTTCTCTCGCGATTCGTGCTTCTTGGGCGCTATCGAAGCGTCGAGCCACGTTTTCCGATGACATATCTGCGTCAGTTTCTGCAGCAGCCCTGCAGTAGTGCGAGTCTTTTTCTTTTCTCCTTGCCAACCTAGCTCCGGATACAGACGGGACCACGCTACTTGGTAGCCTAGGTACGCGATTAACTACCTAGGTAGGTAGGTCGGTACTGCAACAAAGCGTCGAAGCGAACCGAGTTCGACGTGCTGAGAGATATCGCGCTATGTAGGTGCCTCGCCAGCCTGGGTCTCATTAGGGGTCCCCCCCCCCCCTCCTTGTGTTCTGTGGGTGGACCAATGGCATGGCCGATGAGGCCCGGTGCGGCGGACTGGCGCCATCGTCAACTTGCTGTAAAGGCGTCTGCTTCGGTTGGATCTGCTGTGTTCCGCTGTCTGTCTCTGAGCCCCCCTGTCGACCCCCTGGGCGCTATCTTCCAGCTCCGACGACGACGGCAGGGATGGGCATTGCTGTCACTTTTTCCGTCTTGTCATTCTCAAATCTCATTGCACGGCTGGGGAAGCCCGTTGCACCAATTGATGCCCCCTCCACCATCGCTATCTACATGTACGTACGGATGTCGAGCCTGTCAAGGGCCAAGGCTTTCTCGAAGAGGCGCTTTTGTGTATGTGTTAGGTATTCGCCGGTGGTTTGCTCCCTTATTCCCTGCAGTGAGTGCCGCCAATGAAGAGTTATCAGCAGACTCGTCACTCACTCACTCACTGAGCCTTTGGATGGAGTAATCCACGAAATGCCATGCAGACGACCTGACTCGGCATCCTTGCAAAAGCGATCCAATCCACCTGGGCTGAGCTGACTCGAGTCGTGAGACCCACGCGAACGTCTCCACGCCTCCGCGCCTCCACGCCTCATCCACGGCCGCAAACCCGATTTCTCCACGCCCCCCTTCCCCCCCCGTCGGAGACCGGATAGCCAAGGGTTTGCTTTCCCCCCCCCCCTACCTACCAGATGGCCAAAGAAAAGGCCCAAGACCCAGCCAAGACAACAAAATGTCCGGCCTCCAGCACTAGAAGGGAAGGTTGATGCGGGACTAACTAGCAACCCGCAACCGCAGGACGGCCATGTCTCACTCTCTGGATCTGTCTGGACAATGTAAGAACTTACGTCTCCCTGCTAAGGTCCTTTCCCCTGACGGCATCGCGGGTCCCTACGGGCCATCCACTTCGTCCGCTTCCAAGCGTGCTCCAGTGAATCACTGGAGTTGAATCCACTCAACTAAGCACTTCCAAGTCAAGTCTGTGTTTGTCTCCATACGCACACACTCCTCCCACGGGCTAGACCATCACTCACTCACTCACACACTTGTTGGCTCCTAATAAAAGCAAAGCCGCCATCCTCCTCGCCCCCTCCACGATCGATCCCCCCCCTCCCCTTCTCCTCCGCTATCCTGTCCTGTCCTTCCCTGTTGCTTGCTTGCTTGTTGCTGTCAAACTTGCCATTTGCTTTTCTACTCCCTCTCCCACGCAAACTAAGACGAGGGGCAATGCGCGACCTTCTCTGACGCTCATCCTTTCCTTGCGCGGCTTCGCCTCTTCGACGCTTTGGCCTGATGCTGACGATCCCCCGCCATTGACCTCGAGGCGTGATCCCGCCGTCCCCCCTTCCAGTAGAGCGCTGTCTCCCAACATCACGTCGCATCGCATCAACCATGACGGCCTTTGTAGCGGAGATATGGACGTGGTACGCCCTCACGTGGGCGATAGTCATCGCCAGGATGTACGTGTTGTCTGGATAATGGGGACCCCCGTTGGCTGGCTGGCTGGCTGTGTGTGTACTTACATTCGTCTAGGGTTTCTCGAAAGATGCTGCTGGGCGAGTTCAAGAAGCTGCAGCTTGAAGATTACTTGATGCTGCTCGCAATGGTCCGTCACAACCAGCTCCCACGCCCGCCCTTGCTCGCCGGAACCGTGTTCTAACCTGCTCCTAGGTATCTGATACCGTCTTGATGGTCGGCATGAGCATCGTCTCGCACACCAGCACCAATCTGATTGACCCCAACGCCGACACCGACCTCACGCCTGCCAACATCCGCGAGCGCATCAAGGGCTCTAAATGGGTCCTGGTTGTCGAGCAGATGCAGATCATCACCATCTGGACCACCAAGTCCTGCCTGCTGCTCATGTACAACCGATTGACGTTCGTGGTCCCGCTCCGCTACACTTGTCATGGACATGCCATCTAACACCCCGACAGCATGAGTTTGAAGCAGAATCTGGCCGTCAAGATTGTCGCCGGATATGTTGCCGGGGGCCTCGTTCTTATGGAGATCCTGTACCTCGGCGTTTGGTGCCGGCCCTTTCACAACTACTGGGCCGTTCCCACGCCTAGCAGTAAGTCTCTACCAGCCCCCTGATACTCTTTGGCGCTCCCCATTTGGGCCTCACTTGAAACCACATTGAATGCCGTTCCTGACACGTGTGTCTAGCTCAATGCTCCGCTGCCACGAACCACCTCATCACCAATGCGGTCCTCAACATTTCGTCCGACATCATGATCATCGCTATCCCGATGCCGATATTCCTCAAGTCCCAGTTGCCCACCAAGAGAAAAGCGGTTCTCATCGCCGTCTTCGCGATGGGTGCCTTCACCGTACGTCCACGCCTACGCACGGAACCGTGACACCAACTGACCCTCGCTTTAGATTCTCTCGGCCATCCTCAACAAGTTCTACAGCTTCAACGAGCCCTTCGGCTCCAACTGGACCTTCTGGTACATCCGCGAGTCCTCCACCGCCCTCATCACCGCCAACCTCCCCTACATCTGGACGCTGCTGCGCCGCGTCTTCCCCAGCCTCAAGTCCTTCGCCGGCTACTCCAACAAGCGCTCCACGAACGTGTCGACCCGTTTCCGCTCCGACTTCAGCCACGGGCCGCGGTCCGCCGTGCGCGCCGGCGACACCACCATCCACCGCCTGGACAGCGAGGAGCAGATCAACACGACGTACTCGATGCCGCTGAAGATTTACCAGCGCCACGAGGTCGAGGTCCGCAGCGAAGAGGCCACGCCCGAGGAGCGACGTTCGCCGCCGGGATGTATCCCTGCCGAGTTGAGCGCCGGCAACAAAGACGTGAGTCTACATAGCGGGTCGCGAGATGACGAAACGGGCTCGGAACGATCTGCGGCTGGTGTTGTCAAGGTGTTCCACGGAGTTTGAGAGAGTTTGAGAGCCAGAGTATGCCTGCCCGTAAAGGGACAGTGCGTCTGCGCTCTTGTAGTGATTACGACACAGGACCGACCTTAATGACTTGGATTGTATAATACATGGATAGATTTTAATGTATAGCCTCAGTAGCTCCAACAGTAACATGAATAAACGTTTCGTTAAATTGTTAGTAATATCCGGTTGTGCTGGGGGCATTAGTCTGCTCTGACCCCTTGCCTAAAATGAGTACTTCCCGCTTAGAAGGCTCAGCTTGAAGACCTACTTAAATAACTTGCAGTCCCCTATCCCAGGACTTGCCAGAAGACTCGTAACTGACAATGCGTACCTAGTCGTACCTGTATCGCTAAGACTGCGCTAAGATCTGAGTCCCTTAACTTGGTCTTGTTAAAGCCCATGCGGAAGGCACACCCGTCTATTTTGTTTTGTCTTCACAAGGCTTCTTTTTAGACTTGATATATACCATAAAAGTTGACTGAACTCTTTAGTCGGAGATCCTAAGGTCAGTCTTCCATAGCTGCCCGTTCACGGCTATGTCTGGCTAACAGAGGGATTGTCATAGCATACTGGGTAGCCTCGCTGCATGGCAACGAAATCTAAACTTACAGTTTTCCAGACTACGGCAAAAGCTTTTAGAGCGCTCATATGACACTGAACCAGGATTCTTAACTGCTGAACCGGGGAGATGTATACCCACATAGCCTCATATCCACCGGGTTATCTTTGGTACCAAGCCTATGGCTACAGCTAGATTCAAGCTGAAATGATCACAACCTCCTTTTTCTCATCTGCATCGATTCCCTTACCATTGTAGCCCGGCCTGCGGTTCCGGCAACCAGAACGACGTATTCAGATCGAGGCTCGAAATAGAGACCCGGGTTTCGTGGAAGGAGGCCTGCACTCGGATCTGCTCTTGATTTCGATCTCAGCTCTCCAATACCAAATGCATGTGACAACTAGGTGTTGGCAAGATGAAGCAACGTTTCATCGATGTCAAACGTAATCAGATTAATTCTACATAACTCGTTTCAACATATATCACCAGCGGCGTTTCCCAAGCATCCGTCCCACTTCTACCATTCTCATTACAGATTCCGCACTCTCCTTGGTCATCCTCTCCGCCTCGCCAACAGCATCGTCCAGCGTCATCGGTCGCTGGATGATACACGTGAACGCATCAATCCCAATGTCGTAGTTGACTCTCGCGCCAGGGCCGATGGTCCCCGCGATAGCAATCACCGGCAAGTTGTGCTTCTTCGCCAGCCGGGCCACTTCGGCCGGGATCTTGCCTCGGGGTGTTTGGTCGTCGATGCCACCCTCGGCCGTCAAGACAAGGTCGCAGTCGTCGAAAATGCCCACCAAGTTGACGTACTGCATCACCATCTCGTACCGGGGCTGCAGTCGTGCTCCGACCAAGCGAAGACCTGTGCCGAGGCCGCCAGACGCACCACCCCCTGGGTTAAGCCGGACTCCATCGTCACCGAGTATCCGGCTAGAGACTTCAGCAAACGTTTCCATGGCGAGCGAGAGTAACTGCGTCTGCTCCGGAGTCGCTCCCTTCTGCGGGCCGAAGATGTTGGCAACGCCGTCGGCGCCGCAGAGGACGTTGTGCCAGTTCACGGCGACGTCGATGTCTGTCTTCCTGACGCGGTCGTCGACGCAAGACAGGTCAATGGAGGCAAGATTCAGAAGCGAGTCCCCGCCTCCAGCTGCAGGAAGGGATATTCCGTTGCCATCGAGAAGTCGGGCGCCCAATGCCTGAAGCATTCCTGCGCCGCCATCACACGTCCCCGAATCCCCGCAGCCAATCAATATTCGATTCGCGCCAGCATCGAGAGCGGCGAGTATAAGCTCGCCCACGCCAAAGGTCGTGGTACAGCCCGGGGAGCGTCGGTCAGAGGGCACCAAGCTGAGTCCTGCGGCAGCCGCCATCTCGATAACAGCAGTGCATGGGTCGCCAGGACTGCAGCCGAGGATGCCGAAGAAGGAGTCTGTTGGGTCGCCCACGGGGCCCATGACGGGAACATGGTGGATGGTTCCTTGTGTCGAAGCAACGAGGGCGCGCGTGAAGCCCTCGCCTCCGTCGACGAGGGGTACTTTGCGAACCACAGCACGAGGTTCGACGGCTAGAATGCCGGCCTCGATACAGTCGGCCGCTGTCCCCGGGTCTAGGCTGCCTTTGAAGCCGGAGGGACAGATCAGGATCCTCATGCTAAGTTCGTCAACCTGAATGGCCATGTTCAAGGTTATAGTGGCTTCTGGAACGAAGGTAACAGCCGAGTTCGAGCGATCGTAGTGCAAAATGTTTGTTGTAGCGGATGCAATGCCGGCTTTGGAAGACGAGACAAGAAGCGAAAGATAGGTTGAGAGTGATGAGATTAGCAAGTGCACTTGGGGAGCATATGGGGTTTCTCTCCTATTTATTATAAAACAAAGGTTACGCAAACTGACTGGTTTTGCAACCTCAAGTAGACCGCGTCATTCCTCGCTATATCCTATCCAAGGGTTCTTTTCTTGTTCTGACCAAACTTCTACGCTGTAAACTCGGTGTCGATGGCCTCACACTCGTCCATCTGAAACTCAGCCTCTCCTGTTCTGTCCAGCTGCCAAGAGGAGGCGCTGTATCAGGCCGAGGCGCTACCTTGCAGGAATAGCAACACGTCGTATGCCACCATTCAGTTCGCCGACTGCCGGGCCTTCTGGCGCCGTTTCTGGAATCCTTACACATGGCACGACAGGCGATTGCCGCGGAGGAAACCTCAGCCGCGGAGGAAACCTCAGCCGCGGAGGAAACCTCAGGCCGCGTCATGCCGAGTGTTGCATCTTTTTCCACAAGATACTAATGCCAGGTCCAGCAGCCAAGTTCAAAGGTTGAGATCAAGGACACACGGCCATATCCAGGGTCTGCTTTATCGTGTCCGGGGCCATAGCCACCCGGAAAATGCTTGGCAATTGAGATAAGTTCAACGCCGCCTATCAGAGCTGCACACGCGACACAAAGCACAAGGCTCTCGCAATTAGAAACAGACGAGGGCTGAAGCGGGTCGGAATAGAATGCCTGCTAGACTGCATCAGCTTTATTTTTAACCTTATTCTTCTTGGCGACCTGATGTACGAGGCACGCTGGGATGGGCTTGCGGTGACGGAGGCTTAGGCGGATGGCTTCAGCCACGGCCCTGACGAGGACTCCCCCGGTTTATCTCAAACATCGCCCCGATGGGAGCCAAGCACCTCCTTGCAGGGCCGCTCAATACGGGACGGTCTTGTCGATCTCGGGGAACGGACTGGGGGTCTTCCTGGCCTTGTACCTACACGTGCTTCGCTACCATCTCGAGACTGACATAGTGACGGGTTGGCGGATCGTCGCCGTTGAGAGCATCAGGCGGTGTAGAGGAAGCCCTGCCACAATTATCCACAGACAATGTAGAGTACTGCGGACGACGTTTTCGGCGTTAATCGAGGCTACATGCGTGATGCGTCGTCACCTTGTGCGCAAATCTACTGGCTTGGAACCTCAGCCACGGGGCCATGGCAAGATGCCATTATTGTCTCCGATGTCTTGGTTCAGGTTCCACTCGGCCAAAGATGATAAATGAGGCCCTGAATATCTCTTCATCTGGACACTCACCTCCAGTAGCGGGCATCCCATCCATTCGCTCACAGCATCATTGTCCCAAGCCGTTCTCTCTTGGCTCCTGTTCACTCGTTCCACCAAGGCACGCATCTGCCGTTACACGTTACATCGCATCCACAACTACACTCTACTAGCGATGGCGAAAACTCCGACACCGGTGCCCTCGCTTATCGAGATCCCGGACAGCACGCGTCGATCCGGGCCAGGTCGAGACCCCGACCACTCCGACCAGGACTTGGAAAGCCCAGACCCAGATGCGCTGCTGGGACTCACTGAAGAAGACCCAAATCTGGTACTTCCTTGCCCTCGCACCACAATCCCATCGGGAAGCTAACTACTCTTCTCAACTAGGTTACCTGGGACGGCCCGAAAGACCCAATGAACCCCCACAACTGGAGCCGCAACGAGAAATGGGTGTCGACCGTGCTCGTCTCCTGCTTCACCTTCATATCTCCCGTCTCCTCCACCATGCTGGCGCCCGCCCTACCCGACCTTGCCGACGAGTTCAACATCACGTCAGAATTCGAGACCTACCTCATCATGTCCATCTTCCTCCTCGCATACGCCATCGGACCATTCATCCTAGGACCGTTGTCCGAGATGTACGGGCGCGTGGTTGTGCTCCAATCCGCCAACATGTTCTACCTCGTCTTCAATACCGTTTGCGGCTTTTCTAAAAGCAAGGAACAGATCCTTGTGTTCCGGTTCTTGAGTGGACTAGGAGGGAGTGCTCCACAAGCGGTAAGATGCCCAACTGACCCAGCCCTTTGTCAATCGCCAAAGATACACCTTTCTAACGTCACTCGACCATCAGCTTGGCGGCGGTGTTTTGAGCGACTGCTGGAAAGCCGAAGAGCGAGGGACGGCCACAGCTATCTACAGCCTTGCGCCTTTCCTCGGCCCTGCTATCGGGCCTATCGGTACGTCTACCGTTCGAGGTTGAGACACCAACTAATGAAACGCAGCTGGGGGTTACCTGACCCAGTACATGAACTGGCGTTGGATCTTCTGGATCGTCTCCGGCGCTGATGCTCTTGTACAAATTCTCGCGTTCCTATTCCTGCAAGAGACGTACTCTCCCAAAATCCTCAAAGTCAAAGCCAAGAAGCTTCGAAAAGAAACGGGGAATATGTCCTTGCACACCGCATACGAGCGGCCCGATCAAACTTTTGCTCGGGCTCTAGGAACGAACTTGAAACGCCCTTTCGTCATGCTCTTCACACAGCCAGCGATACAGATCACTGCACTATACCGCGGTTATCTGTATGGGATTATGTACTTGGTGTATGTACGATTCCTCCTGAAAGGTGTCTACTGCTAACACTTCACAGCTTGGCTTCATTTCCGCTTGTTTGGGAGGAGCAATACGGCCAAGAGCCTGGCCGAGCAAGTCTCAACTACCTGTCGCTCGGAGTCGGGTTTGTGCTGGGACTTCAATTATCCGGCCCCATGATAGACAAGGTATTTACCCATGCACCGTATAACAGGTCGTGTTGACTCAGTGGAAATTCTTCAGGTTTACGCTTCACTCAAATTACACTATTCCCATCCCGGACGACCTGAATTCCGGGTTCCTCTAATGTTTCCGACTGCATTGATCACACCAGCGGGTCTGGTGCTGTACGGAGTATCAGCGCACCTCCAGCTTCACTGGATGGTCCCCAACGTAGGGGCCGGCATCTTCGCGGCAGGCTTGATTCTCTCGTTCCAATGCGCCCAGACTTACATAGTTGACTCATACGAGCGGTACGCAGCCAGCGCCACCGGCGCCGCGGCATTCGTGCGCACCATGGCAGGGTTCAGCTTCCCACTCTTTGCCCCTGACATGTACGAGGCTCTTGGTATCGCATGGGGAAACGCCGTTCTGGCGGGGACTGCCATGGCGCTGTGCCTGTTGGCGCCTGTGGTGCTTTGGAAATGGGGCGAGTGGATTCGGAAGAAGAGCCCGTACTGTGCTGGATAAGGTGACATCTGGGGGTTCACATAGAAGGATAGACTTATTTTAGATACGGTCGGAATAGAGAAATATGTTGATAGTCGTTTGCAACATTCTAGTTATTCGGTCCAGGTCAAACATGTGTAGCTTTTGAAACGCATAGTCTCATTCTGTCTAAGCTCGATTCCTCGAAGAAACAAGTAATAGAGGAAAAACACCTTGAATATCTTCTTTCAGTCTTCAGACGCAGTTGTCACAAGGTGTCGGATAATCTTTAGACCGCTTCGATGCTGCTTCTGATCAACGAGAAGCGAAATTAAAACAGGGGTAGATCAAGCTCACGCTTAAACGCGTCACAACACGAATTCCATGAACCACCTCTCTTTAAGACGATTCACAAGTACCCGCCAGGTAACGCCTTGCTGGAAATTTAGTGCACGATATGGCGGGCCAAAAGGGCGGCCCGAAGCCACCGGTTCTCAAGCGGGTCGGCTTCCAAATCGTCCACGACAACTTCACGGTCGCAGGTGTTGCCCGAGTCGAAGGCGCACGCTTGAAAGAGCTGTTCAAACCCGAGAGCCTCCGGCTGAAGCGGGATCAGAAAGCAGCTAAAGACTCTGCGCATAGCTTGTTCAAAAAGCCCTTCTTCGCTGGACAATTGCGGCACTACGGAATCAAGTTCCCTGCCACTGCCACTGTGGCCCAGCTTCGCAGCTTGCTTGAGGGCGCGGTCAACCAGGGCAAGGTGAGTGCATATGATGATGACCTCCGGAGTGTTGTACGTCTCAATTCTCGTGCTGAGCCTCTTCTTTTCAGTGTAGTCGAGTCCCGGCATCCGTAATTGCCCTGGAGCAATCGATGCGCAGCGACTACGAGCCTCTGCACAGCGCATGGAAAAACGAAGTCGCCGCCTACAACGCAGAGGAGCGGCGAAAGGGCGATGAAAAGTTTGCGAAGTGCACCACAGCTAGTGAGAGAGCGGCTTGCGACCTCGACCGGTTCATGGACTACTACTTCCTGACCGATGGGCAGCCTGACGAAAGCAAGACAACGGAAGTGCTTGTCTTATATGAGCCCGGGGATGCATGGAAGCTTAACGGAAAGGCACGGGAAATCCCTGGCCTACACACCAGAAGTGGTGGGTATGCTGCAAACAGCCCCGTTTGCATCGGATGGGATCTTGACGCGGTGGGATCCTTGGCTACATCTTTCAGGGAGGAAGCTGCCGAGGCGCGGAAGAAGCAAGACCGTGCCAGGTGGGAAAATGAGCTGGAAGCCCATCGGCAATACATGGCCAAGTCAGGCCAGGGCAGCTCATCGAAAAGCAAGCAAGGCAGTGCTGCCAAGAAAGCGTCGTCGCAGCCCTTCAGCCTTGAGCGATGTTGCGGGTCTTACATTATACAATGCATCGCTGTCACAGATGGCTGGGACCATGTCCATCCTGGAGAGCTTACTCTGGACATCCGCAGCGGCGAAGGCGAAACATTGATTGCGGCTTACCACCTTGGCATCATAGAGGGGACGATGCTCCTGAGCCTTTCAGAAGAGAAGCTGGATGCCATGGCCCCTGTACAATCCGACGAAGCCTCAGAACCTGAAGGTTCTGTAAACGACGAGCATGATTCGGACAATTCCGACTTTCACAAGAAGGACAAGAGGATCGCCCCGGACCAATGCACTGGCCCCGACGCGAAGAAGCGCAAGCTGTCGCCCTCACTGGCTCGTCGTGTCTATTACAGGATGGTAGGCCGCGAGACTGGCGAGGGCGAAATCTTTCCCGATCCAGAGTCCGGACATCTCGATTTCCTGGGTGACAAATGTGGCAAGTTTGAAGGCTTGGCTTACTACTTCCCCCATCTCAGCAGGAACGTTGAATTTCAGGGGTTCAAAGTGTCGGACAACCCAAAGAAGAGTCCTGAGTCGTGGGGTGCGTTTACTGAGGAAGCTTACGAATATGCTAGAGTGAGCAGGTGGTACTAAGTATAAGTTGTGATTCTAGGATATTGTTCGTGCTCTTGTATATTAAAATCATAAAAGATCTTTTTTATACTTTACGTTGAGGTCTTGAAATATTCATGGCGTCCCAAACAGCTCTGTTTTTACATTGAATCGTCTCAGGTCCTTGCCGTACGAGGCTAAGGTAAGCATTTGAAGGTGTAAGTAGGGGTTACCTGCATTACTTCTAATGGCTCTCCATAAGTGGTAGATGATCTTCGTGCAATAAACCCTAGGCCTTGGTTGTACAGCACTGCCGGGCCGGTATGGAGATAGCAAATCCATGATCTAATTAGGTCAACGGTGCTCACTCATCATTATCGTCAAGGGAGACGATCCACAGAATATGGGCATAGTTATCCGGGTATTCTCCTCCTGAGACGACTTCCTCTAGTTTGTTTCCTGCAGCCGTCTAATCTCTCTCAATCGTTCACAACACCTGACATGAGCAAGTCATTGCAATCCCAATAGTAGCTGCGATAATGCGACGCTTGGATAGTGTATGGCCGTGGGTTCTACCTCGCATCTGCAAAAGCTGAGGGTGTAAATGGGCTGTTCTAGCTAGGCCCAGGATGTCTGGAAATGGTCATCCATTCCCTCACGAATAAAACAATGGTTTGGCTTGTAGGTGATCGAAATTAAGACTGTCCTACAGCTGGGGCGCCTCGTAAAGTATGAACTAATATCTAAGCTCTCGGTGAAGGAGGCGGATGCGAGCTCGCACTTCGGCCCTTTTTTCTTCAGACAGAGGAACCAACTGTAGCAACATGCATGGAAGCGAGGCTCTGAATGTTAATAAGACCTGTCGTCGCCAAATTGAGACGCGCAGACAACCAGCTACCCAAACCTGTTGAATTGACCTGCGTTGGTCAGCTAGACTGGTTATCACTTATCGAACTCGTTTTGGCGCTTCCTAGGACGCGGGGAAAGGGATGGAATATAAGGGGCGGAAATGGTTTTCCTTGCTCCCTACCTAGCTATCTCCCATTGTTTGAGCCGGTCGGATGCATTCAACTAGCTTATAGAAGGCACAACCATTCAGCTATCGCCGGTGACGTCGTCAGTCTAGTTCGCCGGGAAGTACCGTTGTTAGGGCGAGTTCTAGACCTTCTTGCATGGCCGCTTGCCACGAGTTCAACGTAGTCTCGGAGATGCCGCCAAGCCGGGTGCCAACTCCAAATGCAAACGCCCACATCGACGGCCCGCTGATTCTCCCAATCCCGTTTATATAACCCCTCCACGTGCTTACCGTCGCTATGACTGTACTGTGCACTCTAACTCTAGTTGTGCATCGAGCCAGACCTGGGTCTAGACCATCCCATTGCTCACGTAGCTTGGCGCCATCCATCCACCAGTCAGCCAGCTCTCAAGCGCAATCTTTGGAAAACCCTGCCTCTCTCTCTCTACTGAGTCGTAGTTTTTCTTCTCCACCACTCTCCTCCACACTGACTTCCCCAGAATCTGACCCGAGACGTACAGGGGGCCGCTTTCCGGGGTAACATATTCGACCCTCCCCACCGCCAGGACTCATAAGAGACGAGCCTCTGCCGCCCATTGTCGACGTTTTCTTTTTGTGCCTCATCCCGGAACCGAGTCGATGTTGCTTGTGATAGACGGTCAAAGAGTCACCACCATGTCTCCCGATTCCGGTCCCGAGGTAAAGAACCTGCAGGCCTCGCACCTCGAAGCGGGCGATGGCGTCTTCGATAAAACTGAGCACCAGACTGCAAAGGTTGTACATGCCGATGGCACTATCGACTATCTGGATGCCAGAGCTGTCGGCGGGGAACTAGATCAGATGCCAAAGGGCTATTTCCTGAGCCCACAGTTCATCGGTACAGTCACGGTATGCTCACAGCCACAAGTCCCGACCACGCCCAATCTCATCATAAGTAGCTCTGACTCTATTTCCATCTAGGCTCAATGTTTTGGGAGTATCTGTGCCTATCTAGGCTGGGTGCTGCCAGCCAACACCCTGTTTGTCACCACATATCAGTACCATCCTTCCACCTCCTAACCCGTGCGTGTCACAGAGCTCTCATCAACCAAGACATCGGCCCTTCGGCGAACATCAACTGGGTGGCAACCATGTGGAGCATGGGAAGCTCCATCGGCTTCCTGCTCTTTGGCCGGCTCTCCGACATGTACGGGCGGAAATGGATGGTCCTGGGATGCACCGTCCTCGGCCTCATCGGCTGCATCATCGGTTCATGCGCCCAGAGCGTGGAGATGCTCATCGCTGCAAACGTCTGCAACGGCATTGCCGCGGCCGGCCAGCTGTCGTTTGGCATCGTCCTCGGAGAGCTCGTCCCGAACAAGTGGAGGGGCCCGATCACGTCTCTCGTGTTCCTCTCGTCGCTGCCCTTTGCCGTTTTCGGTCCCGTTGTTGCGCGAGCCTTTTTCGAGAATACCTCCTCCCGGTGGCGCTGGAGCTACTTCCTCGGCGATATCCTCGGGGCCATGTCGCTTGCGCTCTACTGGGTCTTCTATCATCCTCCGGACTACAGCCAGCTCCACGTTAACGGCAAGACCAAGTGGCAGATGACCAAGGACCTGGATTTCGTCGCCATCTTCCTGTACGTCTCCGGCTGTGTGCTCTTCCTCGTCGGCTTGTCGTGGGGTGGGACCCAGCACCCCTGGAGCAGCGCCGAGACTCTCTGTACTCTGCTCATTGGTGTTGCGCTGCTTGCTTCCTTTGTGGTGTATGGTAAGTACGATTCTTCCGAGGGAGATGGCAAGTACTGACTGTTATTCAGAGGGCTTCTTCTGCAAGACGCAGCCGTTGATGCCGCCTCGGATGTTCAAGAACATCGGCTTTGTCGCAATTACCACCATCGCAACGGTCGGCTCGATGGTCTATTACTCCCTTACGATTCTCTGGCCCACCATTATCACCACCGTCTACACATCGGACGTGGCAAAAGTTGGGTGGCAGAGCTCTGTGGTGGGCGGCGGTGTCCTCCTCGGCCAGAGCATAGCGGGCATCTGCATCTCCTACATGCCCAAGGTGAAGTACCAAGCAATCGTTGCGTCTGGCCTCGCCTTTGCCTTTATAACCTCCTTGACAACATTGTCGGCCGACCGCTGGGCTGCAACCATCGCGCTCGGCACCGTCGCCTGCACCAGCATCGGCTTCGTCGAGAACATATCCTTCCCGGGCGTCACTCTGATCTGGGAGGCCCAGGACATAGGCCTCGCAACTGGCATCCTCGGATCTATCCGTGGGTTCGGCGGCGCCATCGCTCAGGCACTTTACGTCTCGGTGCTCAACAACGAGCTGGCCAGGAAGATCCCAGCAAATGTCGTCCCCGCAGCCATACAAGCCGGCCTTCCCGAGTCGTCGATCAAGCAGCTCCTGGCGGGGACTGCCACCGGCGACTATTCTGCGGTCCCTGGGATCACGGATGCGATTGCCAACACCGTGGGACTTGCTTTGAGGGAGTCGTACATTGGATCTTTCAAGATGGTCTTCTACACCACAATCCCGTTCTCCTGTATCCTCTTCAGCATGGCATTTCTAGTGCCGAATATGGAGAAATTTCTGGGACACAATGTTGCCAAGAAGCTACAGCGTCGGTGAGTCTCTTGATAACAAGGAAACTGTATTGGCTAGATTCTTTTTATACAACCCAACAGAATTACGTCGACGCATATATCCAAATGACTATAACCACTCGCTTCGCTCTGTGAACGCCGAAACAACAAATATACTTTCGTCGCTTCATGAATGCTCAAGGCAAAGTCACTCCTTTTTCGCCTTCATCTTCCCCTTCTTCGGCACTCTAACCAACCAGTACAACCCCAACGCCGCAACGATGTTGAATCCGATGTAAACCCACATGAGCCCAAAGTTGCGCCACCTATCGTCATAGTTGGTCTCAAGCCCAGCCAAGTAGGCGTTCGTGTCGCCAATCGTGCAGAACGTACACGTGCTGTTGTTCTCAGGCTCGGTCAAGTAGCCTCCAGCAGCCTTGATGTAATCCTCGAGGTAATCTTGGCAGGACTGTCCAGTTGGCGGAGGAAAGGTGATGAACTCGTTCGCCGCGCAGACGACATTTGTGTTCGCTATTGCCGTGGATAACATCGCAGAGACCAGGTATGTGAACGGGCTCACGCGGTACATGAAGATCCAGAATCCGGGCATGGTGCTGGGTGTCGCGAGGACGCCGCAGAAGATGAGACACATCATGAACAAGATGTTGGCAATGTTTCCGCCGTTCTCGGCCAACTGGCAACCTGCAATGATGAAGTCGGTAAAGGTGCAGGTAAACAGCATGAACGTCAGGATCAGAAGGAACATCAAGGCGCCTCGCTCTGCAACCGCGTCCGTGGGCTCTGCATTGCGATACAATCCGATGGGATAATACCAGCAAAAGAATATGACAGCTGCCATCAGCGAGTTCCACGGCAGCTCCACGGTGATCTGGCTCAACATGAAGACCTGCCAGCTGTATGTCTTTGACGGCCGCTCGCGCACCTCGTAGAGATCTCGCTGGATGACAAAGTGCGGCATCGTCTGCTGGACCATCTGGCCGAAGACGGTCAGGATCTGGAAGATGGCGAACATCTGGTTCTGCAAGCCTTGGATCGTGTTCGGCGCGTCGTAGAAGACGAAGCCGACGAACAAGCCGATAGTCAGGCACAGTATCGCCTTGGAATAGATGTAGGACGGCGTGCGCCAGTACTGTTCAAACACGCGGCGGGTGACGTTGAGGAACTGGACGTAAAAGGGAGCCGCGAACTCGTCGAACGACGACGGATCATCGTCGGTGTTGTTTGGGTTCTCCGGGTAGTCGGTCAGACGCTGAAGCTCCTGTTGAGTCGCGGCTGATTCGGGCGAGTCGCGCCACATTTGAGGCCAGTCCAGTTCTGTAGACGTCCCGGGAGCCGCTCCGATGACCTCGAGCATCCACTCGGCCGGGTTGGCGCCGGGCGGGCACGGAGGCGCATCGTTCTTCTCAAAGTAGTCGATCATGGTTTGCGAATTTTCTCCAATGTCGCCGAAATAGACAGTTCTGCCGCCGCTGGCAAGGAAGAGCAGCCGATCGAACCGCTGGAACAGCATCGACGAAGGCTGATGGATGGTACACAAGATGGCTTGGCCGCTCCGGGCCAGCTTCTCAAGCAGGTCCAAGATGGCCCAGGACGTCTGGGAATCCAAGCCCGACGTTGGCTCGTCGACGAAAAGCAGCACGGGGGGCTTCGCGGCTAGCTCGACGCCTATCGTGAGGCGCTTGCGTTGCTCGACGTTGAGGCCTTCCCCGAGGACGCCGATGACTGCCTCTGAATAGTCCTCCATGTCGAGCATCTTGATGACTTCGTCGACGTAGGCGATCTTCTCCTTGTACGGGACGTGTCCGGGCTGGCGCATGACGGCGGAGAAGTTGAGCGCCTCCCGCACAGTTGTCGTGGATAAGTGTAGATCTTGCTGTTGAACGTAGCCGGTCTTTCGCTGGAAGGAGGCGTCCCTTGGTTTATCGTCGACGAGGATCTCGCCCGTGATGACTCCCATACTGGTGCGGTCGGCCAGACAATCGAGCAGAGTTGTTTTGCCGGCCCCAGAGACTCCCTACGCGGAACGGTTAGCCCTTCGTATCGCGTGCAACTTGGAGGGAGACTTGCCATTAACGCCGTCATCGTACCGGGCTTGACCCAGCCTGCCACGTTGTCCAGGATGAGCCTTGTTTCGCTCTTGATCTTGACCTCGTAGCAGACGTTGTTCCAGTGGAAGACGCTGGTGGATTTCTGGATATTCGCAACCTGGCTCTCGGAGGAACCAGGCTTCTCCGTGACGGCCAACCGCCCAGCAGCCGCATCGTTGGACTCGGCATCGCTGGAGGCAGCCTTCCTTCTGTGTTCAACGACGTTGTGGCCTCGGCGGAAGACCAGGACCTCTCCCTTGGACTTTTTGGCGCTCACGACTTCGGCAAAGCCCATGTAGGTGGCCAGGAAGAAGAACATGAAGGCGATGACGATGCCAACGTTGCGCCACTTGTGCGCGTGGTAGTACCGGAACGACGAGTTGATGTACGCATCGCCGCTGACCATGCTGTTCCCCTGGACCGCACCAACAGTCGAACAGACGCGGTTTATTGCGTCCACGTTGGCGTAGGCAGGGATGTCCGGGCTTGGGACAAACTGTGTACACTCGAAGTCCCGCTCGTGGAATTCGTTGACCATGAGAGACTCGAAGGAATACGCCAGCGGGTCGATGTAGTTGATCCAGCGACACCATCCGAGCATGTAGTCAATAGGGATGACGAAGCCGGTGAAGATGACCAAGGCCAGGATAAGCAGCGAAGCAGGGACCATGGCTTGCGACAGGGTCCTCGAAGCCGAAGCAATCGTTCGGAAGATCATGGACATGCACAGGGTCGTGATGAATGTCAGCAGGAGGAAGAAGAAGAAGGCCCCGGCCTCGCGACGGAGGTTTGTCATGAAGTACAAGGTGAGATTGTAGGTGAGGGCATTGAGGAACTTGTACGGGAGGTCGCACACCATCGAGGCAACGGCCTCGGCTGATGGATGGTACAGCGCGTATCGGGCGTGCTTCTCGACGATGGGGCGTTGGGCGTAAAGGGTAAGGATCTAAGGATCTGATTAGCATGCAATGGACACAACATGGACTCGGACTCTTTGCCGACCTCGAGAGCGCTAGAGAAGGCGTTGCTAAGGCAAGCCAAAAAGAGCAAGGCACCTCTCTGATAGAAGCTCCCCGTCGTCTGCTCAAGGTTGTAAAACACACTGCCTATGATTAAAGACATGACGAAGTTGCCGATGAGCTCCGAGAGCGTCAGCGTCGGGTCGGACACCAGCCGGCGAAAGCCACGCCATATGCACAGCATGCACTGCTGCCCGTAGCTCATGGTGAAGGGGCTCTTTGCGCGCTGGGTCTTGGCCTGCGTCGCCCTCTTCATGGCCCGGAACGTGTCGGCGCTGGGCCCGTTGATGGGCGTGGTTCGCTTGTACTCCTCGATGTCGGCCTGCAGCGCCGCATATTCGGGGGAGCTCTTCCACGCGGCCGCGAACTCCTGCGGGGTTCGCGGGGCGCGGGCTTCGAAGCCTGGGCGATAGACTCGCTCCGAGGGGCTGGTCATCGAGGTGAGGAAGTCGGGCGTTGTCTGGCGGTCGGGACAGTCGAAGCCGAGGTTGGTGAAATACTGCTTCGCGGCGGTGCTGTAGCCGAAGAAGATCTGGTAGCCTTCGTAGAGGACCAACACCTTGTCAAAGACATCGTACGCTGCCTGAGGGGCTTGATAGATGGAAACAAAGGCCGCCGTGTCGAACAGCTCCGTCTGAAGACGAAGCGTTTTGCAAAACTCGATCGCATTTGCCGAATCGAGACCCCGCGTGCTGTTGTCCCAGCATTGCAACGGGGCGCCGCTGAGCGACGCCTCGGCGATGGTCACACGCTTGCGTTCTCCGCCGGACACGCCGCGAATGTATTCGTTGCCTACCCGGGTGTTGACGGTGTGGCTGATGCCGAACATGGCCATGACCACATCGCGGAGGTGGGTGGCAAAGGTCAGCTTGTCGATGCCGCCTGGGATGTCTCGCGGGGCCCTCGCATTGGCGGCGAAGGTGAGGGTGTCGCCGACGGAGAGCTGCGGAAAGTGGCAGTCGACCTCGGCCGTGTAAAGGGCTTCGCCTCGGTGCTGCGAATGCATTTCTTCGGCCGGGATACCTAGATAGAAGCCACAGGGCTGTTCAGCCTCCTGTCACGGAGTGGAGTATACATCCCTACAAGCCGGGCCCGCTCATGGAGAGTGCCAAGACCGTAGCTTACCTTGATAGTTGAAGTAGGCCTCCTCGTTGATGTAGATGCCGCTCGTCTCCCCGGCGATGGTCTTGAGGAAAGTGGAACAACCCGCTCCGGGGGGGCCGAGGACGACCAGCATCTCGCCGTTGCGGACGAGGCCGTCAAAGTCGTGAAGGATATCGATCCTCGTGTTGCCGTAGCCCAGCAGCTGCCGGGGCAACGTGGCAGCCTCCAGCAAGACGTTGGCCACGTTCTTCTGGTAGTCGGTGGGCTGTCCGTAGCCAAAGACGTTGAGGTTCTGGTAGCAGACGCCGGCCTTGCGCGAGGACAGGCCGTTGTCGGAGAGGAGGCGCACGATGGACTTTGCCCAGGTGATGGCCCGGAAGTGGTCGTTGTGCGGGTTCAGGGGGCTGTCCTTGTCCGCGGTGAAGGGGTTTCCCTCGACGGCCGAGTACTGGCTCTGGTGCGTGTACTGGCGGGCCAAGTCTCGCACGATGCTGTGGCGGCGTTCCTGCTCGGAATCGTCGTCCATGGTGTCGCCCTCCAGGGCCGTGCTCGGCTTCTCTATCTCAGTCTCCTTCTCCTTCTCCTTCTCCTTCTCCTTCTCCTTCTTGGCCTCGTCTGCCGTGACCGAGTCGCCGGTATTGCTCGAGGCGGCGGAGTCCCGGGACGCAGAACCCACTCCGAGAGAGGGTGGAGCACCGGAGGTGTCAATCATGGTGGGGCGGGTGGACGGGTGGACGGGCGTTGCGTGTGCGTGTGTGTGTTTGTGAATGTGGGTGAGTGTGGATGCGTGTGGGTGTAAGTGACAGTGAGCAGTCTGAGCGAGGTACGAATATCTATCTAGCAGAGTTCAGATAGATTGATATCCACGGCTAGGCGACAGGCTAGTTATTTAGCTCAGATCAGTCAAGTTAAAGAATACGGCGACCGGGTCGAAAGGGCTAGTTGGGTGTTGTTTCAAGTGGACAGATGGTTGTGCTGCGTGGCCCACCGATCAATTGATTTGAGATGGTGGTGGCAGCGGTATTGCCGGGAATCGTATGATAGCCCGAGGGCAAGCTTTAGGGGGCGGAAATGTTGGAAGAGACGTATTTACTGGGGGGCCGTGCAACCAGCATAAACCGGCGACTGGATTAGAGGGCATCACGGAGTTATATGAAGGGAAATGGCCGCGCTGGTCCACGCCCTCACCTGTCGCGGGAGTCAGCGCATCAGGGAAAAGTCCGCGGTGCGGCGGTCTCCTGCAAGAGCCCGGCTCGTCGAGAGCCTCAGTCCGCAGACCCCGAGTCATATCCTGAAGTGGAATGTCGGAGCCACCTCGTGTGGAGCCTCGGAGACTGCGTCGTTCCCGACTGTCCGGCGAGCAATCCCTTCCCTCCATCGTCACGCATCCCTCCATCTGCTCGAGCCAGGGGTATTGCTTTGAGACGCCAGGACTTCGCCAGGTTAGTTGGGCGCGGTGCGTGCGAGTGCATGAATGGGTTACATGATGGAGACGGCGCTGTCTTAGAGGCTTAGCCCGTGACGTTCCCAAAGCAGATCATCTGCGGGGAGGGGAGGCTACCTCGACAGCTTATACCACTTATAATCCAACCTCTCCAGAGAGCCAGCCATGACCAGGACCAGCTGCCCGATATTCCAAAATGGATAACACCGACTCTCATCAGGCAGGGCAACCCGCTCGAGCACCCGTGAAGCAGACCTCGCTTTCCCTGCGGCAGCCCAAGAAGACCATGCGCGTGCTGGCGTGCGTGCTATGCCAGCAGCGCAAGAAGAAATGCGACCGCAGCAGTCCGTGTTCAAATTGCATCAAAGTAAGCTCCACGTCCCAGATATCCCGATGCAGTGTGTTTTCGTGCCCAAGTGCTGACGCTCGACGGCGCTGTAGTTGAAGGCGGTTTGCATCCCCAGTACGCCAGCTCCGCCGCGCAAGCGTCGACGTCCAAATCAGGAGCTGCTTGAGAGGCTGGCGCGGTGCGAGGCCTTGCTGAGGCATTGTACGTGTCTGCAGGCTTCGTTGACGGAGAAGACGCCGTCGGAGCAATCGTCTGTGGCCTCCAACGACTCGCACGAACACGCGTCGAGTCCTTGCCACACGGACGAGGCATCGCCTCATTGATGCTGCATGAACCTGTTCGCACGTAATTATATTGATGCGGCATGTGGGTTCTTTTCAGCCGCAAACCACATTTACACTCTCAACGGCAGCTGGTAGTTAGGTTCGCATTTCGACACAGCAGACGCGGAGGATCCAGGAGCGAGAAGCTTGCAGGACTGCCTCGACTCTACGCCCGACGGAATACGCCACATATCCAGCAGCGTCCGCTGTAATTGCAACAACACACTGCAGGAGAATTTATTCATGTACCACTCCAAAATATTTCAAGAGGGCGTTTAATGCTTTCGGGGGACTGTTCATGGTTCGACAATACCCTTCCAGAATTCTTGCGCACGGTATCAGAAGGGCCGACTAGCCAGGAACACCAGCAATGACGGCGTGGGACGGGGCCTGCGGGCGGAGGAAAACGCGGGGGAAGATGTAAATACAAAAATACCCTTTCCAAACGTCCTTCGATCAGTGCGCAGAAACCCGGCCGTCTCCAGGCTCTCGTCTCGGACAAAGGTCAAGGGGGAGTTGCGAGCATCTTGCGGAAACTTGGCTCCATAACGAGGGCCGTGCTAGAAGCTCAAATACCACTCAACCAGAGGATACCTGGAATTCACAAGCACCTTTTTTCTGGGGATGGAGAGGTCCTCGGAGAGATTTCGACCCCCCCTTGCCGCCTTGTGGCCAAGCTCATTTCGGACAAATGTGGTGGGTGAAGACGGCGGGCTAAAGCGAGGGCCAATCACTTGCAGGGGAGCCCCGGTCGAGTGACCATCTCACACCACTTGGCGATCGAATCCCAACGTCACGATTTAGCTGGAGTGGCGCCACGAACTGGGGGCGGCCACGAGCTTCTAGCTTTCGGGCCATTGGACGGTGCCGTCAGTACGAAAAACTGGAGAGGAATGTCACCTGTTTTGCTTCAGCCCCGTTGAGGGAACACACACTTCTAGGTTTAGACCCTTGGGCGTTGGATGTGGGATCATAAAGCTCGGGTCCTCCGGTGCTAATCTTCGCGACGTTCCAACGCTGTCCGTACGATATACGAAAATGGCTACATGGGACATCGAATGCCGAACCCGGCCCGTCCGTGAAGAGGGGCGACTTGCTTCAGTAAAGCAGAGCGTTCCTGGTATGGACCGGGGCCCACAGGAATAAACAATTAAATAAACACCACATATATACTTTGCTCACCGCGGTTGACGGTCAAGATTTAGTTCTTATCGAACAGGGATCATTCTTCGATCCCCTGCTGCTAAATCAGCAAAAGTTCAATACAATTAGTTCGGCATTTGAAGACGCCAGCACTGGCATTGGTTCTGTGAGCCTCCATCCTAGCCAAGGTGAGGACGTAAATTGCGGCTGTACAGTGCAGCGGAGGAGACTCTGACAGCAGATGTTACTACTGCATTCCGTTCTCATTAAATTAACGATGGTCTAAGGAGGCAGATGTTCTAGACGTACGCATCATACCACCCTATAACATTATAGTTTATGCGTGGTTCACTAAGATGACGATACATCGGACAGGAATTGAAGAATGATGATCTCTAATAGAGGGACCTCAATCTTTTAACTGGTTTTAAATATGCTATTCTCAATATCTTCTTGGATACAAACGCAGCCCAGTAGCTTTTTCGCAAACATTGACCTAATTTATGTAACGTTAATTTTATTGTTGGATTGGGGATATAACCCTAATGAAGGCAGAAAGCTCATACATAGATAAGTGTCGCGCTACTTTTTGGCCTTATGGTTGAATTGAAGACTTATACCTCAAAGCGCCTGCCTTTGCTACAGACCTCCCCCCTTATCCAGCCAACACCATGCTTATAAAAGCCTAGCCATCTCATGTCAAGCTGGCGAGCCAGGCTATGGCCAGGTTTTATAGTATCGCACAGAATTAATTTGGCCGAGGAATAAAAACGGACTGGACAAGCAGCTAAGCGGGAGGCACCATTCGGGATAGCTTAGGGGCAAGCGGCAATGGTCGTTGGCCCCGGACCAAACTCAACCTTTAATCACCCGATATCAAAGCACGCAGACAAAGCTCAAGCTGCGAATCTCCGCCTGCACCGTGGTTTTTGTTTGTAGACGACAACTAACTTGTCCAGGACTAGAGACTTTCAGGAGCTGCGCATGACCTCGATATCAGAGGGAAGTGAATGAACGAGCAAACGGAGGAAAATGGCTTGCATATCAAGTTCTTAGAAATCTGTTCTTGGGTCGTCAATTCGGTGACCGTTGATGTACACCCCAAGTCAGGATCAAGAAACCGACAGCGTCCATATGCCCTTGTTACTGCATGATGCTATCGAAGGATCGTTTGACCATCTTCATCACGTATAAGAGCTGGTCGACCTGCGATGTAGTAGTCTTCTTCCATACTCCTAAAATCACATGCGATGGCCATTTATCTGCTCTTTCGAACTACACACCGAGTCTTATGACTTAACAAGCTTGTTGGCAGGAGCAGGGCTAGTCAACTGGCGTTGCGTTTATCGTGCTATTAGCACATTAGCTTTAGTAACTTTCTTAGGTAGACTAGCCACGCAGAACCACAAACTAGACATGTGTACGAATGAGGCATCGTAAATTCATGCCATGAGTTGTGCGAATCAATATCATTCCAAGACGGCCTAGACCTTGGAGATATAATCACGTGCGACTTCTCAGACCTTTCGTCGTCCCCATCGTGATCCTCGACCTAAAAATCTTACATTTCCAACACTCAGGTCCGCATCTCATTCAAGCACCCTCTCCCATATGTCTGATATAAATGCCTTTAAAGCCCACGCCATCTTTCATGGATAATCCAAACCCGAAGTCTTTGGTCCACTCGTGGCCATTACAGCAGAATCTCTCGTCCCTCTCGCTTCGAATCTCGCCAAAAATTGCCTGCATGCACCAAGCTCCAGCTCTAGCGGCAAGCTTGATGCGCGTATCGGCGGATCATATAAAATCACCTATGTTGTTGAATTGGAGAGCATCAAGCTCGTGATCCGCGTTCCTGCTATGGGCTGGGGCTCTGGAATGACACCGACCGCGGCACGCGCTATGGAATCACAAGTTGCCATGATGCGCCTCATTCGGAACGAAACTACGATTCCAGTGCCGGAGATCTACGCTCTAGGTCGCCATTTTGGGTCCTTTTGACTCTATCTCCGCCTTTCTCTAGAAAAATTCAATTGCGAGCTCTAACAAAAATATGTGAGATAAGGTAGAAGCGAAGGCGGTGGAAGTGACTATGGGCTTCTTACTAACCCTTGACTCTTCTGTTTTTTTCCAATACCCTCCCGATTTTGACTCACAGACTATCCTAGTGGACGGCGAAGGGAATATCGCCGGGCTTCTTGATTGGGATCCCACCCAGATAATGCCACGATTTAGGGGATATGCTAGGTACCCAGGATGGATCACGCGCGATTGGGATTCTCTAATGTACGCTTAGCCAAAGATTAAATCGGAAGACTCTCCAGAGACATAAGAGCGGTACCGCGCATATTATAGTATGGAACTTGGCCAGGGTCACTGGAAGTTTACGGGGAAATCGCATATTGCAGAGGGCAATCTGGATTGCCACACCAAACCACCGTAATCGTCTGGAGACTTGTCGCAAGTTCGCTCAGGCTGCTACGGGAGGCGACATTAACGCTTTAGATGTCCTCTACGACATTAGGGCGGGACAGTATGGCGAGGAGGAGTGGAGTATCTTGGAAGCAAACCTGAAGCGCTTGGTACTAGTATGTTGATGTTGATAGGTGGATGTGATTTTGGATGTTGATGACTGGTTTTGTGGGTTGCCATCTCTCTTTTTGCCGCCTCGGCTTGGGAGAATGAGCCACAAAGCGAAACCGGCTACAAGGCAATCGTCTTAGCAAGCAAACAAACGACTACTTAGGGGAGCATTCAAATGCCCTCTAAGGTCACGCTGGCGTGCTTCTTTTCCACTTTACTGCCACCCCAGACTCCAAAGCTTTCACTCAAGGCAACGGCATGGATCTCACCATTATTGCGTGATCAAATAGCAGCATCATCGTTGCCCCGCGAAGAAATCTGCGAAGCAATCTGCGAAGCAGTTACGTTTGTGGCTGCTTCCCAGAGGGACACACAGTAAACACGCTTTTTAGGTTGTCTCGGCAGTTGAAATTCACATGAACGTCATCAATAAGCTGCTTATGAAGCAGGCTACAGAGAACCTCTAAGCCTGGCCGTATGGTGAATTGCAGAGAGTCCTTACATCATTGCCCTCGTACGTCTTCGAGCCGTAATAGTATACTGACAAATGAGGAACAACATGCCCAGGTCGACAAGTACCAATTCGATTTATAAAAATCCCGATCTGCTGATGAGAAGGATTACAAATGCAATGTCAAGACTATTTTGGGACCAGCGTAACCGTACATCTAAGTAACTAGGCCGTTAGACTGAAGTTGTCCGCTTAGACTAGATCTATTCTAGTGGAATTGTGCAACTGCCTAAAAGGGTAGGAGCAGATCTTGGCGAGAAGAGCACTAACGCGTCTTAATTCGTACATATGCACACGGTCGAGACATAAAATGGTCTCCGAAACCCACGAAAACTTGAAGAACAGCAATCAGAAAAGACTTTCTAACATCTGGTTACTTATCATCAACTGTCTATTATTTCCTCACTACCGTTTTATGCGTAAACCAAGAGCTACAATGGCGCCCACCGGAAAATCACCCCTCAGACTGGTTCTGGGAGTCGCAAACGCAAGTCTACCCAGCAACACGTTGAGTCGGATACCGTACTTTTGGATTGGTACTAACATCCAAGATGAACAGGTCGGAGACACGTCGCTTGACCCCTTGGCGCGTTTCGACAGCCCCGACGAGGTGAATGGCTTTCTCAACGCCTTTGTTGCGCGTGGTTATCATCAGATTGATACTGCTCGCATCTACTCTCCTCACACGCCTGGCAGTTCTGAGCCAAGGCTTGGAGCTGTTGCTGCAGGGGACAGACTTGTTGTCGATACCAAGGTCATGTCACGAGAGCCAGGAAGTCATTCCAAGCAGAGCATCTTGAAGGAAATCGACGTGTCGCTTGAGGCGTTGAAAGTCAAGCAGATCAACATTGAATACTTGCACATGCCGGATCGGACCACCAAGTTCGAAGAGGCTTGCCAAGCCATGGACCAGGCGCACCGGGAGGGCAAGATCAAGCATTGGGGCCTCTCCAATTACACCGCCGAGGAGGTCCAAAGGTTTGTGGACATTTGCGAGGAACACGGCTTTGTCAAGCCCAGCGTCTACCAAGGCCAATACAACCTCATCGTGAGAGGCGGCGAAAAGGAGCTCTTTCCTGTCTTACGCACCATCGGAATAGCTTTCTACGCGTACAATCCTGCCGCAGCTGGCTTCTTCGCCGGCAACCACAAGAACGTCAAGGCGGGTGGGCGATACGATCAATCTGTGCGCACAACCCCCCTCCATCCTTGCGAAAGCTGTCCCGTAAGCTGACCAGGTGTGTTCCGGGTTGAAGCATTTCCTAGGCGGCCTGTACTCGCAGCTCTACCTGAAGCCGTCCATCATGACGGCCACAGACAAGGCGCTAGCAGTCGCGTCTGAGCATGGGATTGGCGGCCACGCTGCTGCGCTTCGGTGGACGGCACATCACAGCATGCTTAGCAAGGCGCACGACGACTCCATCATCTTAGGCGCCTCGAGCCCAGAGCAGCTCGAGTCAAACATCGACATGATTGAGCAGGGCCCGCTGCCTGATGATGTGGTGGCCGCGTTGGAAGCCGTGTATGCGGAAATTGACGACGAGGTTGCGTATCACATGTGAGAGTCTGGAGTAGTGGCTAGACTAGGCTATATGCAGTAGGAGCAAGTCTTGGCGATGATGATGGGCGATTCTTATTAGTTAGCTAGTGACTAGCTGCGTCAATGTTGCTGCGAGCTACTTACCTAGCTGACAAATAGAGCCTTCAAGCAGACTTGCCTTGGTGTCACTTGCGATCTCAACTCAATAAATAAAGTGGCCGTGACGGATACTATGGCCAAGAATAGACTGATAACAACGCTGAAGCTTCCTTTGGAGAATATCCCACCTTCCTTATCACAATGGAGTTCATACCCATGGTACATCCAGCCCAAAGCGCCTCAGCCGACTTGAAGCGACAGGCCCATTCTCATGCAGCTCGTGTGGCGCATGCTCGAGCAAGAAAGCTTCGAGTGACTGATTACCAGAAGGGCATCATCAGAGAAAATCCCCACGAGGATGCATCAGACCATCAGCCTCAAACTCAGGTTCAAATGGCCGTGGCTCGTCAACAGCACAAACAGGCGTTAGTTGGTCGAGACGATATAACACCGTTAGCCCCAGGGATCACTTCTAGCGTATTTGACCACGGACCTTTTGCGAGCTTTATAGAATCCTTGACATTCATAGAGCATTTTATGTTTAACCATTGTAAGTTCCGCTCATCCTGTCTGCTTTTTCCGTTCGGAGGTAGCGGGAAGGTCTATTCACTATTGGAGCGTTAGTGTTGGTCCTTTCCCGTATTCGTAAGCCAATGTTGTGTCTAGATGTTACAGTAGTGGTTCCATATTTGAACGATCACTGTCCAGTGATGCAGAGCCTGGGCGAATACCACGAGCACATGAGGAAGAACTGGATATTCTTCTCCTCAGCTGACGCCGATCTTCAAAGGGGCTTCTTGCTTGCAGCTTGCCGTCATCTCTCTATGGTCAACCTGGAGAAGGATTATGCACAATTCGCTATCCAATATAAGCTAAGCTACCTTCAAAGTCTTCGTAAAACTATCTCGTCGGAGAGACCATCACTGAGCCGCATGGCGGTCACAAAGGCGTTGGTTCTAGCATTGGATGAGGTGAGGCCAGACTCTCATTTAGTAGCCTGGGAAAAGGCTACCGGAATGCAGGAAGTAGAACGACAAACTGACCAACGCGATCTAGGTTATGCTCGGTGACCTTTCCATGGCTTCGAAGCACGTTCTAGGAGCCGTTCACATCGTCCAAATGGCAGGCGGGCCTCAGGCTCTGGGCTTGAGTGCCTTTGTGATTCATATTCTTCACAGCTGTGTCTACGGAAAGCGTCTGTTGGACTGGGACCCAGTAACCCGATGCAGCGTCACGTTTATGAAACCAAGATTGATTCGGGCTTAGGTCTATCAATGCAGACTAAACATCTTCACAAGCTTGGACGCTCATATCGTGTGTCTGACTCGTAATGGTTCAGGTGTATCAGGGGATATCTGTGAGGGCGCGAATATAATATCATGATGAATTTAGTGACCTTGAATTCTCATTTGGACGATAATATGTTTTATGCGCATGATTTAGCATCTGAGGAATATTTCAGGCTACTTATTAGGGCGTGTAATCGCAAGACTTCTCTCCAGTTGCATTCACAAACCTGGCCTTATCCAACAGCCCTTCAATATGGTCAAACTCTCATCCTGTAGCAGGACCCCTGCGAGGAAGAAAAGCTCGGCTCTCTTCTAAGGGCTCGAGCTTTGGTTAAAAGGTACATGCCGGAGACTGAGTACAATGTAAAGCTCGATGACAAGAGATGAACTTTCAATCAACCAGCCTCGAGATCCATCCAACTCATCACGCTGTAACACAGTAGATGTAGCCCACAAGTTCCCTCCGATGAGTGAGTTTTAGCAGCGTCCTTTGAAGATGATGAATCCGTGTTCTCGGCTACTTCCGACTCCGAACATCCGAAGGGGTGGTCAGCATCTTACGGGGGCGGCGCAAACTTAACCAACAGCCTTGATGGTGATTGGAATATAAAGGCTAGAATCAGTTGCCGGTGAGTGAGGGATTTCGGCTGCGGTTGAAATTCCAATACTATAAGCGGCGTGATTTTAGCTGCAGGTAAGATTCCAATACCACAAGAAGCGTAGTCTCGGCTACCAATCATGTACTCGGTAATTGATTGAAGACCTGCCACGCAAGTTCAGCTCCTGCAGGAGGGCGGCGTATGCAGCCAATAATCCCATTGTGGAAAGAGAAAAGGAGAAACTGGACAAGTTTAGATTGCTCGTGTGCTCGGGTAGTGAAAACAATGTCGAAGGATGGTTTGCAGCCAGACCAAGCTGTTATCAACGAGTCTGAGCTTTAAAAATGGAGGAGTCTCTTCTGACGCCCTGCTTACTCTTATTCTCCGATTCATTCGAACAGCAAGGCTCCCACACACTGATCTCCTAGAACTTCACATTGAACACAATTCCTCTGTCTTATCTGCTACCTGTCCTACCTTTAACTCCGCCACACCAAGTCCTACTACCAACCCAAAAACGCATTTATCGACGTTGAAAGGCATAGCAATGTCAGGGATCGGTGCGACCCTAGATGGAATCGAGGAAAATGCTAGCCTAAACCCTTTGAAAGTCACTGAATCAACCGTCGGTCTATCCCCACTGGATCCCACCGTCGCCGACTCCTCATCTTCGTCCGTGGCCCCTAAGTCTGAGAAGGACGAAGATGAGGACATAAAAGACGATCTGAAACGCTTGCATGAATTTCTTCTCCTAGAGAAGGAAGAAGACGAGGGTAGCGGTGCCAATGAAGATGTTGATGAGACGCTCGCCGAGATTTTGAAAGACATGAGCAGGGAGCAGTTAGACAAAGAACATATCTGCCAACACGCCGAATGCGAAACTGGACAGACCGCCCTCCATATTGCAGCTGAACGAGGTCTCCTGCGCGCTGCTAGGAAGCTTTTGAAGGCCGGAGCGCCTGTCGAGGCAGAAGATGGCGAGGGACGCCACCCTCTACACCGCGCATGTCTCGAAGGGCATGTCGAGATGGTAGAGCTGCTTTTGGACCATGAAGCGCCGACCGAGGTCAAACAATCAAAAGGGGCAACTCCTCTGGACGAAGCATCTTGGAAAGGGCACGAAGAGGTGGTGGAACTGCTTCTGAAAAGGCACGCCAACACCCAAGTCACCGACGAAAATGGATGGTCTCCTCTATATTCGGCAAGCCGGTACGGACACATCAACGTGATGCGCCAACTTCTGCAGGAGTGCAGCGAAAACATCAATGATTCTGAGAACGCTAATGGCGAAACGGTATTGCATGCTGTAGCTCGCGACGGTCTCAACGATATCGTTGACTTTCTTCTGGACAAAGGCGCAGACACAGAAGCTACTGATAACGATGGAGTAACTCCCCTGTTCTTAGCAAGCAACAACGAGCAGACGCAGATAGTACGAAGCATTCTCAGAGAGAGCAAGTCGAGTATTGATGTCGTCGCTACAATCAATGGCGGGACTGCACTTCATTTGGCCGCCTACCACGGCTACGGAGAGATTACGGAGTGTCTGTTAGAGGCAAGGGCAAGAACCGACATTCAGGACGATGACGGGTGGACACCGCTGATGACGGCAACCTGCCAGGGCCACGAGGGCATCTTGAACATGCTTATCTCTCAGGGATCGAGAAAGGAAGAGCTTCAGCTGAACACACCTGACAACGAAGGACGGACGCCTCTTTCAATGGCGAGTACCGATGGATTCAAGGCTGGGTTTGACCTTCTATTCAAGGCTGACGCAGACTGCAACGCCCTTACGAAGACTAAGGCGACGGCACTTATGGGTGCTTGTCGTTGGCGAAATATAAACATCGCTAAGGCTCTCCTTAACTCGGGAAAACTTACAACGATTAATGCAAAAGACGACAACGGAGAGACTGCCCTACACCGAGCTAGCTTTTACGGTCACGTCGAGGTTACCAGATTGCTTCTGCATCACCAGACGGAGGTTGGGTTGAAGGACAATCAAGGATGCAACGCTTTGCACAAGGCTAGTAAGCAAGGTTACAAGAAGGGCGACTCATAGGTGCACAGCCGGCTGTGCGTTTAATATCACGTGATTAGCTGCACAGCCGGCTGTGCGAATAAGATCTGTTATGTAAGCTAGATGCTAGTGCGTATAATATATATATATAATATTATAGCTTTTCTTAATATAATTAAATAGAGGGATAATTTGTAGTATAGGTAGCTACTTAATATATATTATCTAATCTTTTAGTAATATATTAGGGTTCTTAAGACTATAATAAATATATAATACCTTATAATAGTACTATCTTATTATAGTATTATAGCTATAACTATATATATTAATCACTCTTATTATATAGTATATAAAGTAGGGCTTTACCTTTTAGAAGAAGCTTTTTATTTCTTATTAAATATTACTATAAAGATATATAACTATAACTAAAGCTAGTATTAAAATACTTAGGGCTTTTTAATTTATATAGATAGTATAATAATATAAGTAAGGCTTTTAATAGTAAACTATAATAACTAATTTATTTTATAGCTTATTACTAATAACTAATAAGAATAGCTACTAAGCTGCCTTTCTTATATATTATTAGTCTTATTTCTTATTAAGTATTAGAGATTTACTATTATCTTACTAATAGATTTAACCTCTCTTATAGTATTATATATAAACCTTTAGGCACTTATAAAAGCTTAAGCTACTTAATATCCTCCTTAAGGGTAGTATATTACTATAAAAATACTACTATTTAGATATTAAATTAAAAGGAAGTAGTATATTAGGTATTTTAATAATATTTTTTAATAATAGTATTCTCTTCTAGATATAATACCTATATAAACTTATAATTAACTTTAGGCTCTTAATACTTTATATTATAATATAAGTATTATAGTTCTAAATATAATATAGCTAATAGCTACTATAAGAATAACTAGTAACTTATAAAATCTCTAAGTAATAAAAAGATTAAAAATATATATTTAGTATATTACTTTAGATAGATATATTTAGTAGATATAGTAAGAAATATAGTAATATTATTAAATAGTTTAATAAATATAATATTATATTATTATTTTTACTTCTCTTATTATCTTATATATAACTATTAAGCTTATAAAACTCTATATAAAAACTTAGCTAAAATTATATTAAATTAAGCTATTAAATTACTATATTTATACTTAGAGATTCTTTTTTTTCTTCTCTTTCTAATAATATATTATAATTATATTTCTTATTTCTTATTTATATTTTAGTAAGAGGGGTTCTTATTATTATACTATCTCTCTTATAATTAAAAATCTCTCTCTATTATATCTTAGAATATTTATATATCTTACTATCTTAAGAATAGCTATTCTACTATCTCTACTCTTATATTCTGTTTAATCTGCTTATTTTTAGTCTTATCTTAATTAAGATAACTTATTATCTTTTTTTTAGTCTAGTTCTTAATACTACTTTTTGCCTTATAATAACTCTCTATTTGCTTAAAGTTAAGATACTAGTTATATTCTGCTTTATTATAGTATAAAAGCAGTCTTATTACCCTCTAGTATTACTAGTTAGTCTTTAAGGCTCCCTAAGGTAATATAGTAAACTAAGCCTCTTATGCTTTTTTATATTACTAAAAGATAGTATAAGAGTTATCAGCTTATAATATAAGTATTATAATAGTTACTAGTCTAGCTACTATAAAGAATAGTATATAAGTTATTATATATATTATTATATATATTATTATATAAGCTATAGTCTTAGATATTATAGATAATCTAGTTAGAGATAATAAGAATAGTAAGTAAGTTATAAAGTAAGTAGTTATATATATTATTATAGTGATTTAAGCAGGAGCTTATAGTAGATACTTATAATATAAGAGGTATACTTTAGATCTTATTATATAATCTTACTTATAATATCTTAAATATATTAGTAGTGTTTTTAGTTATACTGCTTTTTTAATATATTTAAATATAAAAGGCTTATATTATATGCTTATTAGTAGTAATATTAAAGTAGCTATTAAGTGATTAAACTACTTATAAGGCTTAATAATAAGCTAGAGGGTCTCTAATTATTAGAGATACTAATATAAATAAAAATAATATAGCTAAAAAGGTAGACTTTATACTAATAAAAGCTAAAAGGTATAAGCATATAGTAAACTAAGAGTCTTAGTAAAAACCCCTATATATAAAGAATAATCTTTTAATAGCTATTCTTACTAAGTTTTAACCTTTTATAAGGCCTTATATAAGACCTAACTATAAATATTACTATATAATACCTTAGATAGCTTAAGAGGTATACTAATTTATTACCTAGCTTAGTTAGCTTTAAGTTTAAAAAGCTAGTTTAATAAAATAAGCTTAATAATCTTCTAAGCCTTAAAGAGATTAACCTATAAGGTTTTTAAGTGACTCTTAATAAGCTAATAAATACTCTTAGCTCTTAATATAATATATTACTTAAAGTGTAAATATTAGTAAACCTATACCTTTATAAACCTCTCTTTATAAAAATCTAGCTAGGTTTTTATAATATAGCCTACTTTATTAAGATAAGTAGAGATATATTACTTCTTAAACTTTTTAAGCCTCTTATTATAGATATTTTTAGTTATTAAAGTAATAATCTTATACTATAAACTATAAAATACCTTCTACTTTTTATACTCTTAAAAGTTACTTTTATCTTAAGTAAATATAAGTATATAATAACTTAAGATAGTTTTATTAATATACTAAAGGTATAGTATTAAAACTAACTTAGAAAAGTAAGAAAAAAAGAAAATAGTATTTATATAAGTAAGATAGTAATCTATAAGTATTATAAATAGAAAAGCTACTTTATAAAGCTTATATAGATATTATAACTACTTAAAAGCCTAAATAAAGTTATTCTCTTTCTTACTACTAAGAAATATAAATATAATATAAAAAGATTACTTATAAGTATTAATACTAACTATATTAAGAAGAGGTATCTTATACTTATTAGTCTTATATATATAGTCTAATATAAGTACTTCTAAATATAACTTAAGATATTCTAGTAACTATAAATATATAAATAATACTATTATAACTCTACTACTCTTATTAAGGCGAATTTAACTTTAAAAGCTATTACTCTTAAGCTAATTAGTAAGAGTATATATATTATTTTAGCCTTTAGTAAGCTCTTACTTATCTTATATAATATAGTTATAAATATCTTATTATATAGTAAGTATATCTAAGATTATATATAAATAAGATCTAATCTCTTTTAGTATAATACTTATATTAGTAAGTTAGTAAACTATTAATTTATCTAAAAATACTAGTTAATAATATATTAGATATACTATCTTATTAAAGCTTAGTTTATAATTATATTAATTAAAGCTAGCCTTAAAATAATATATTAGACTCTATATAGTCTTATATAGGCTTTTTTTTACTATAATAGAGAAAAGATATCTTATATAATATATTATAGTTTTCTATTATTATTTCCTAAAGGTAAAAAAGATATAGCTAGCTTTATAATTATAATTAAAAATAATACTAGTCTTTTTACTAAGAGTCTTCTAAGAGTATTTAATAATAAAAGTATAGCCTTATAGTGCTACCTAAGTGTTAATTATAGTAGCTACTTCCTCTTATAAGTAAAAGTAGCCTTTAAGAGGGAGAATATTATTAAGAAAGTAATAAGAAATATTAATTAGGTTTATTATAGTAGAAGAAGGGCAGAGAAAGTTAAATTAATACTATAAAAGCTACTAATCGTTAAATTAAGAGGCTAACTTGCGGTAAATAACCCTCTTTTAATAATACTACATATCTGATTTACTTACATAACAGATCTTATTCGCACAGCCGGCTGTGCGGCTAATCATGTGATATTAAACGCACAGCCGGCTGTGCACCTATGAGTCGCCTACAAGAAGATCGTGGACCTACTTCTTAGTCATCAAGGACACAGAGCCCAGGAATTTGCAGAAACGACCGATAACGATGGTATGACTGCGCTGCATCACGCCAGCTGCACGCCAGCTGATGACGTGGAAGTTCAGAACCTGGAGCAGCTTGGAGATGGAGAACATGGCTCTGATGAAGAACCTGATGAGGTACAAGTGGCTCAATCCGCCCCTGGCGGGCACGAAGCTGTAATCAGGCTCCTTCTCAAAGCCGGGGCGAAGCCAGAGGTCAAAAACAAGAAGCAAAAGACCGCATTGCATTTTGCGGCGAGGCACAGTGATCCTGCAAGAGTTCGTATCATTCTCGAGAATATGAAGGAAGCAGGGGACTACTCAGCTCAGGACGCCGATGGTATGACTGCACTGCAAGTGGCGTTTGAAGGAAAAGAGCCAGACCCCGTGAGGTGTCTTTTGGGAAAGCTCAGCACTGCAGATTTCGGGCGAAAAGGCACTGAAATGGAGCAGAAAGCCCTCATCTGGGCAGCAGAGAGCGGGAAGAGACATGACATTGCGCAGCTGCTTTTCTTGAAAGCCCCGACGACCGGGAGACCCAAACCTACCAAGTCGGATAGCTGGAGTGCAATCGAGTGGGCTTCTCACAGGAAAATGCCTAGAGTACTCTGGGTGCTTATTTCCAACTCTCCCGCGACCCCCGAGACTGACCAGAAGCTGAGGTCGGCATTGAAGTTGGTGGATGCACCGGCAAGCAAGCCGAAGAAGTTGGCAGAAGGCGTGAGAGCCAGTGACAAGCCCAAGCCTTCTCCCGATACACGTCTGGCCAAAGACAAGATTAAGGATAAGCAGAAGGAGAGGGCTACGGATCACAAGCAGTCAGCCACCCCGAGGCAGGACGACCGCCAAACCAACAGCACAGTACTTGTCAGGGACATTCTACTCGACCCCCCTTTCACGCAAACATCCAGACGTAAGGAGCCTTTCGAGAAACCAAAGATCGGGGATGTGCCGCCAAGATTACTGGAGACATTCCAAGCTGCCATCGTCCAGTTCTACAAAGTTGGGGACGAATCGGGTCTGCTTCGACGATTTCGAACGGTCAAGCAGGTCATTTATGACTCAGGACCGAAAAGCATCATGGAGGACACAAAAAGGGCACTGGGTGACATCCTTGGCAGAGAATCTGAGGGAAACTTTACGCCCCAGCGAATGTATCTCGAAAATGAGCCCAAATTCACATGGGTCCACCTACCAGCAACTAATGTGAGTGCCGTTCTCTGCCGGTTGGAACAACACTGGCTAATTGTGACCAGATTGTCTGGATGAACGTGAGAACCCATAAACCGGAACCTAGGATTCACGGACGCCCTGGGTACGGTCTGTGCTAACTGGCTCTCTAGCACCTTTTGAAGAGAATATTTTGGGATGAAGCATGCGCCAACGATGAAGGATGCACCAAGGGCGAAGAATGCATCAAGGGTGAAGGGTGCACCAAGAACAAGTTCTACGAAGCCAGCTCATTTCTACGAGACAGCTGGTTTGAAATCCCAGATCAGACATCCGCATCGCGGATGATGAAGCCTCGATTCATGGCGAGTAGGAAGCAAGGAGTCTGTACGGCTCACTATCACCAGAAGACTAGCAGACAGGATGGGGATAGGGGACCAGTTCCGGTTCTGTCTCCTGCGCCCGTCGGTTCTAAGAAGTGTCTTGATCCTAAGGCGGTTCCAGAACGGTTCAAAACCTTTTCCGCCCTCTATGTGAGTAACTGTCTTGCCTAAAGCGCGCTTTCAGTATCTGACTTGGAATGTCAGATGCCCTATCTAACCTTTTCTACCCAATGTCGCGAAGCTAAAGATCCAGAGGAGTTCAAAGAGGGAACCAAGCTGAGCGAAGAGCAACAGAGGTCCTTGCAGTCGCTAGAGAAGGCGAATGATCTCTACAAGAAGTTGCTTGAGGCTTACAAACTCGAGGTCATCCATGGATCTCCAACACTTGATGAATCGTACTACCAGTTTGCTTCAGGTGAGGACGAATCTTACAATCACTTCGAGAGGTCTGTCGACTACCAACGGCGTCGGAATGAGACTCAAGTCGTCACCAAAAACAACGTGGGAGAGGTGGAGGCGCTTGCCCATTGGCCACTGCTCCGAGTGAATCAGCTGTGGATCTGGATCATTGATGACAGTACGTCTTGAGGTAATCTTTCCTGCCAGTCACTTCTCGTTCTGATACAGATCCAGACTGGATAATCACCTCCTCCTCTCACCCCATCGACGACACTAACGATGCCCTATTGAGGGGGATACTTCACCATCTCGGCAAGCAAGCAGATGCTGGAGGGAGACGGTCCCAGCCACTCCGGGCTACTGAGATGAGCAAAGTAATCGTTGACTACTGCGTTGGATTCTACGAACGAAGGCCAAAGAACAGGGTTGACCATGGCACCCAATCTGTCCGTCAGATCTTTTCCAACTCCATCAACAGGGTCGTTAGTCCATCCTTCCCCAGTGCAGCTTCCTCTGATCTGCACTCAGCGTCTAATTGCTCAGCAGGGGATGGCAGAAGCAGACATTTTCGAGACGATGAATATGCAAAAGAGAAATCCCGAGAACCAAGCGCAGGGAAATTCAGGTAGAGAGGAAAAGAAGAAGCGCCGACCGACCAGAGAGATCAGGAATGCCATTCAGAAGGCGGCAAAGTTGTCCTGCGACATTAAAGACATTCGCGACGAGCTCAACATTCTCAGGACAATTGCAAATTACCAACAGACTGTTCAGGACAAACTGCAAGAAGTCCTTCTGAATGAAATGCCTGGTAGTGACACGAAGCCAGACGATCTCACGGCGGCTTACGTCGTTGACGACATCGACGAGATGGACAAGGTTGCCGATCGCATCCAGTCAGCTGTGAGAAACATTTCTTGACCCCCGCTCCATTACTACTGAGTCTAGGGTATAGACTGACACCGAGAATACAGGTCGACACAACTCTGTCGCTCGAGCAGAGCGAGATTGCTAATTTCCAGGCAGGCGAGGGTGTAACACAGGGGAGAACGCTCATGGTCTTCACTGTTGTTACCATCCTATTTGTGAGTCATTTCTGGTACCTAGAAAGATCAACGAGCAGAATAGTGACAGACCATACTTAGCTGCCGCTCTCTTTTCTCTCGTCCCTCTTTGCCTTGGATGTGGCCTCCTTCCAGCGAACCCCAGATTGGGCGTTCTCGATCATATGTATGTTTGTCGAAGACGGTGTCCATTCGCCCTCGTATTACTAACGGCTTCTGAATCAGTTGTTGTATCTTTTGTTTTCTTTCTGCCCTTGGCATCCTATGCTGTCTGGTCGGATCACATCACCCGGTTCTTTCGCAAGCTGCCTGATAGATGGACCAGCATTTGCAATCGGTTAGGCTCCGCCATCTCAAAGAGCGTTGACGTCGAGTCTCTTCAGACGAAGAGTAGGGTAGGGCATACTTATAGCGGCATAATCGCAAGTCCGGGGGCGATTGAGAAGAATGAAGTCGACCGTTCCTTGGATCACAAGACCCCTGCCAACAATACAGAGGCGGTAGATAACAACAATTACCGGCAGAAGCTGGGTGATTGGCTTGACCGTCGTGTGCGAAGACAAAAACGACAAAGGTCATCTGACGAGGAAGTAGGGAGGGTACAGCTAGGGTCTATTCGGCAGTGACTGAACTTGTGTAAGTGCAAGATGGAACTTGACGGCGATGGAATCTGTTAGTTGTTAGTAACGACGCTTTGACAAATGTCTGAAACGAGAGCAGGAGGAGGACAGGATAAAAAGTTTGCATTCCGTCAGACGACCAACCGCCCGTAGACCCAGTTCCGCTAGATCGCATGCTCGATTCACACAGTAACGCGAAATTGCACAGCTTCACAATCCTTCCCATAGAGCAACCCTCGGTCTTTGACCCACTGAAAGAGACATGAGCCACACGCACTCCTTACTCCAAAAGTATTAAGCTCGATCAATTCACAGTGTTCCCTCTCTTCGTCAAAGAATGCATCGAATGTGAATCCCTGAGCCCGAATGAGGTCGCCTTTGCGATTGAGCTTGTCGTCTTGTAAATGATCGATAATTTTAGTGTGTAACTCATTGATGCCACTCAGGATCTGCTTTGCGATTGCTTCCATCTTGTCCACACTTTTGTCCGCGAACTTCCATGGTTTGTGCCACTGGTACTGGCTAACAGCGGTGATCTGGAGGGACCCGGGGATGCAAAAGGCTCGATACTCTCGTTCAGTTCTCATTCTTGAGTCAAACGGCATAAAGAAGATTCGTGTTTCTTGAGCATCACTGTTGAGCATGTTGATGAAGGTGCCCGAGGCCCTCGCAGAAGTAGTCAGCCGGAGAACGATGTCTTCAGCCGAGTGGAGCGACATTTGCCCTGGAATTGCTTGGGTGCCGTCTTTTGGAGAGCAGGCTCCAAGACGCATAAACAACCCTTCTGGTTGAAGTAACAGCTTGTCGAAGGCAGGGTAGACTTCGTCTCGGAGGTCTTCCGCGTAGGCTCGATTCAGCAGGCGGGTATGGATGGACGCTCCAGCAGCATCCACGAGGACGCGCACCTGTGCTCGCGAGAGAGAAATAGCTTGCACGACTGTCTGGGAAAGGCCGCGTGTTTTCAAAATCAACGGAAGCCATACACCAAAAGAGTACGGCAAGTTGGTGGGAATCGCAAGGTCTGGCGCCTCTTCTGCCCTGTGAAAGTTGGTGTTGAAGTTTGTCGGCGCGCCGGTATCCAGGTCCCTCTGCACATCTTTGAAGTTAATGATATTTAGTTTCATCTGTTTGATGTCTTTTGACCTGCTTGATTTGAAAGATTATCAGCTGCCGAGTCAGGATAGGACTTCAGTTATATCATGTCGTGAGCGTATGACTCAGACGGCGTAGCGGAAAATCGCCTCACCAGGACGTGACGCCCTTCTATCTCCACGTCGTCGTAACCCTTTATTGTCGGAGCCTTTGGCAGAATCGGACATAGTTGTAGCGGCTCCTGGAGGCAAGGCATATTCTGTGGCGAGCTAGAGTAGGTAGAGAAGGTAATATGAGTTTCTTTTTGGAGGAATTGACGCCGCTAAAATATCGAATCGCCTGACTGCAGGGCAGCCTGTCCGCAGCGCAGCCATTCATAATAAACGCTCTCAACGTCATGACTATAAAAACAAATGCCAGCAACATCGGTGAAGCCCCTAATCTCACTCGTCTGCTCCTCATCATGCACGCGTTAAAAGAAAAGCCTGGCTGCGAACTTGGCAATGACCGCAAGTCACCTGGAGCCGATCATGGACTCGAGCAGGTCGTCGAAGATGTGACCGAGGGTTTTGGTGCGTGAATCAAAATTTGCAGCGATTTCGGCGCATCGCAGTTTAGGAGAGCGAGCGAGATCAATCTGAAAGGCTAGGATATCGTCGTTAGGCATGCTTGCAATGTTGCGTAGGAATAAACGAGAAATATTGATGTGTGGAGAAGAACAGAATGAAGCAGTGAAGAAAGTGGTAGCATGCCATCAGGTAAATCCAGCTACGACGGGGAGGAAAGTGGTACCTATAGCGAGATTTAGAAAGTGGTGTCGTTGTAAGGCTGAGGGGAACACATCCTGGGCAGATTTCAATCTCGAGACGGCGGTCGGAGATGCTTGAGAAAAAAGACTGTGTACTGATGCTTGGAAACGTGGATTCATGTCTATGGAAGCAAAAGAGTCATAGTCCTCCCTTCTAGTCATGCTAGAACCCCCATGGGAGGATGAATGTGTATGTGACCGAAAGCAAGATTCGAAGGTGTAGTTTTATAACTCATTTCGGAGGTGTGGCTGTCGTGCACGCAGTGATTCGTAAATACTGGCTACCAACAACAAGGGAACGCAAGAAAGGAAAATTACGCAGATGTCCAAAGCAGTTGGCACAAAGTTCATGTTCCTTCATCGCTCGGCTTTTGGCCGTAGACAACGTGTCTGTAATAAATCTGCGTCAGCATACGACTCCAAGTACATAACCTCGACTGGAACGTGAAGGAGAGAGCGTACATAGGCCACCAGGCGTGAATATTCTTGTTCTTCATATCGTTTCGCACGTTGCTGAGAAACACCTCGACCTCTTCGGGGCTCCATCCTAGGGCACGGGTGAACAAGGCCATGCTTAGGCCGGAAAGGCCACCAGCAATGTTGTGACAACACCAGAAACCTAGTCTGCGATTAGCATCTCCAAATTGTCAGACTCGTCATCCTACAGAAGAGCAAGTACCTAGCTCCTTATAGTAGGGATCCGTTGGCCATTGATTCATGGGCCACTTGTAGATGACCTCAGTGACGTTCACGAAGCCGGCATCGATCATCTGCTGCTTGTACTCAGCCGCACTCAGTCCTGATCTCCCAAATATGCCCGTGGATTTGATCATCAATTGAGACCACTGGTTGATATACGAGTCTTCCTTCACGGTGTCGTCATCGCATCTCACGGGGAAACATATGTCCTGCAGCTCTAACCAGCCGCCAGGAGCGAGGCCGTCGAAACTCTGCTTCATGAATCTGGGCCAGTCGCCAAATGCGCCAGTCATCATGCGGCCAAAGATGAGGTCAAACTTATAGCTAAAGGTCCAGTCGTCTTCTAGGTCGTCGACTTGGAATGAGAGGTTTGCAGGAACACTGGAGATGATTAGCACCGGTGCCGAAGTTGACTCATAGCTGTGACAAGGAAAATGTGGGTTAAAGGCTAGTGGAAGGATATATGATGCGAAAGAGGTAGGGAGTTCGTACAATGAAGGTTGGATGGGACTGATGTCAATTCCAATGACCTTGGACGGTGAAAGTTAGGCCTTGCTTCATGGCTGGGGTTGCGGGCAGCAGATCAAACCATACCTCAGTCTCGGGGTGGTCATCGGCTATTGGCATGATTAGTTGGTGAGATTGAATAGAAGCGATGGTGTCTTCGCACCAAAATCAATAGCCCAAAGGCCAGTACCAGTACCGGCATCAAGGCAGCGACCAATTGGTTTATCCTTATCAACTGGACAGTGGAATATCTTTGTGTTGAAGGTGAGAGCGAATAAATGATGCTGGAGGTCTAGTGAGGCTGGTTAGTATGCGTGTTGTCAACCTTCGACAAGCTATCCAGGGGAGCCATGGGAATAGCTGCAGCCTCCTGTTCATGATAGGGATCGCTTACCTAGCCGATCTTGCTCAGACTAAGGGAGCCAAGACATTAGCGAGTGCTACGTGTGCAGGGGTCCTGGGGGACGGCCCTCGGGCTTCTTACAGCGTCGTTCGGGAGCACATATCCAACTAGGAGAAATAGCATTAGCGCATCGGACACGTGGAGCTATGAAGGCAGGGTGAGGCTACTTACTGGACTCCTTGTAGGAGTGATACGTGCGGCCGTTCTCTGAGCGGTACTGGAGGATGCTGGAGCGCATCGACGCGGTGGAGCTGGCGGTATCGTCCTGCGCGTGCGGGAAAAGAGACACGCCATGTTAGCCGAGGAGAATAAATAGGATATGAGATGAGAAGAAGAACAAGAAGACAGGCTTGGGAGGTTCCTTCTTGGCCAGGACTTACTCCAAGGGCCGAGTCATCGTCGGCAACGTCGTCGTCGGTGATCTAATGGCAGTCAAGATTGCTCAGTCTTGAATCCTATGCTGCGCATCGTGTTTGCTCACCTCGGCGATGAGCAGCTGCGCCTCAGCGCCCGCGGCATCGTAACCGGGGGAAGACTTGGCTGACGACAGTGGGCTCGGGGTTCTAGACGCCTTCTTCTCCACTCCAGGCGAAGGCGCGTCCTTCTTCTCTACTTGAGTCTCATCCGCCATGGCCGTGTTTGTCGTGGCTGGCGGGTATTTGGTGGTCGGAAAGTGTAGATGGCTGGTCTGTTTCTAGAGCAAGAAGAGCAGAAAGATGGGCTAGAGCCGCGGATGCTTTGCGTGGTACGACGTATTAGATTAGACAACAAATGGTCATCGAGAATTCAAGGGTTCCAGGATTCCTCTCCACACGACGTTAATGCACGACGACAGTGGACAATGTACGAAGTACGGGGCAATACTCCGCTTCGTACTAAAGATGTGCTAATTAAACGACAGTAAACTGGAGTCCTCGCTACTGTGACAAGGTGGGTGGCTCCAGGGTTTGAGACCGATCAATCGCCAACGTACGACGAACGCGGTATAGATAGCAACATTACTCTATGGTAACAGTGGCTTGCTGACGTGTCCATCAGTGGCCTGCTGCAGAAATGCCGCTGCCAACCAACAGCCATGTGACAGTAGGAACTCTGCAGTTTCCACAATGATGAGGCGAAGAAGAGACCTGGGATGCAGAGAAGCAACAGGGGACAGGCTGCGGACGACAGTGCTGCAATGGGCGCTAGCGTGCGTAGTCTGCGTGTTGGAGTGGTCGGGAGCTCGGGAGGGCCTCCAGGGGACAAGCGGTCTTTGGGACAGAGCAGGGGAGGAGTCGTTGACGGGACGAGATGGATGCTGCTTAGAGAATGGGGAGGGTGACAGTGCAGTATCCGATGGACGAGTTGGAGGCTGAGACCGGGTCTAAGACATGCTATTATTGGGTCCACGCTAGGGACTTTGTACCGATACAGATATCTACAGCCACCTCGCCTCCTTTGGAGAGTCCCGGTCCGATCGAGGGAAGTAGAGACGGAACGGGAGTGAGAAGAGAGAAGAGAACTTAGGTACAAACTCTGCCAACCACTTGCAACCCTCTGATTAAAGTCACATCCTGGATGCCTTTTCCAACAAGCACCTAGCGGCACGCTAGACACTCCCTGAGCCGCACTCCCCGGCTTCCCGTGGCGAACCGTGGTGGGACTCATACCAGCCAGCCTTGTCCAAGCCCTTTAGGCTCACGTTCCCGGCGCCCGGGTCCTCGTGGCGGGCCTGTACTTTACCCGTACAGTACGAAGTGAAGCCGCCTATCGGGGGCCGGGTTGATTAGTGAAGTTACCCCCGGGAAAGCGCGCGCGCGCCATCCGGAACCCGCACTAGGCCAGGGAATGCCAGCACGCGTAGAATTCTAGCCTTCCGCTTCTGGTAGGATAAGCGTACGCCAAGAGAGCCTTGAGAAGAGAAGAGAGAGGAGCGGCTGAGAGACAATGAGCGGAGGGTGAGGAAGGGAGAGGAGGGGATTATTGATGATCCCTCTCCATCTGCTCTGCAAAGCTGAAGGAAGCCGCTGTTGTTCTTGGAAACCCCCTCGCGTTCTGATTTAGAACATCCCACAGGTGACGATCCTGGCAATTGACTAGACAGACAACCCCTCGGCCCGTGCTGCTGCTTCCCCTGCATTTCTGTCTGTCGTGCTACCGCATCTGTTTTCCATCGTCCTGTCACTTTGCCCTCACTCTGTCACGTCGCAGTGCACTACCTCGGCCAACAAGCAGCCCGCCCTCCCTTATCGTCGCAGACCAGGACATTTACAGACGGTCTTAGGTCGTTAGGGGGGGAAAATGACCTCGGCTGCGTTCTTCGTCGCCATCTCCAGCGTCTTCAGTAGCAGTCGACCCTCGGTCGTGATTGCAGGCCTCCTCGTAGCCGCCTTTGCTGTCTGGTTTGTCGTGTCAACATGGACGCAGTACAACCGCCTGCGTCACTTCAAGGGCCCGGTGCTCGCCTCGCTGTCCAAGTGGTGGCTCATCCGGACTGTGGGAAATGGCAGGGCGTACCTGGACTTCTGGGAGGTTAACAAGAGATACGGTGAGTCAATCCCCGGCTCGTTTTTTCTTTTGTTGCTGCTGTGCTTGCTTTGTTTTGGCCGCTCTGTTTCAGTTCAAGCATCCTCCGCCATCAGCAGCACTCAACATATGACCAGTCATGTCCCCCACCTGCCTTCTCGTTCATTTAATCAATGCCCTTTGATGCACTTCATCAATGCGACCGTTAATTAATGTTGACCAACCGCAGGCTCAATTGCCCGTGTTGGTCCAAATGACCTCATTACTGACGACCCGGATCTCATGAAGCATATCCTCGGCGTGAGGACTGAGTATCGCCGCTCTGACTGGTACGACGGAATGCGTTTTGATCCTGCCAACAACAACATTCTCTCTTGGCGTGATGAGGATGAGCATATCAAGCTGAGAACTAAAATGGCCGCCGGGGTACGTACTTGAGTTCATCGCTAACAATACACCTCGCTCACATCTCTCCGGCCCTGTGAATTAGCCTCTTCAAGCCTCCCGGATACTGACTTATCGGTTCTCTTTTAGTACGGCGGCCGAGAAGTCGAGAACCTGGAGCCCAGAATTGACAAAAACATCTTCTCATTCATCCAGCTCCTCAAGAATTACGCCATGGAAAAGAAACCCGTCGACTTTGGCCGCAAGGCCCAGTTCTTTACTCTTGATGTCATCTCTGATTTGGCCTTTGGAAAGCCGTTTGGATTCCTCGAGACGGATTCGGATGTCTACGAGTACATTGGAACAACCGAGGAGACTCTGCCCATGGTCATGGTGACTACGGTCGTTCCCATGCTGGTCAAGATCCTAAGACACCCGCTCCTCAAGCGCCTCTTGCCGTCGGAAAGGGACCGATTAGGGTTCGGCAGGGTTATGGGGTGAGTTGAAGAGATTCTCCGTCTTTGACTCGATTTCACCGCGAAAGGGCGCCTTGTCTAACACGTCTCAGAATAGCTAAGGAGGTTGCGGCCGAGAGATTTGGTCCCGAGAAGAAGACTCAGAAGGACATGCTCGGATCGTTTGTGGCCCATGGGCTTACTCAAAAGGAAGCAGAGTCTGAAATCCTTCTGCAAATGTGCGTTTCCAAACCAAAGTCGAAACCAGGTCACTAGCTAACATTATGCCCACAGCGTTGCCGGATCAGATACCACGGCCACAGTCATCCGTTCCACAATGCTGCACCTCGTCGCGAACCCTCGAGCCTACAACAGGCTCCGCGGAGAAATCGCTGCGACAGACTACTCCAGTGAAATCATCCCCGAGTCCGCCGCCCGCGACCTGCCCTACCTCCAAGCAGTCATCAAGGAGGGCCTCCGCATCTTCCCGCCTGTCGCCGGCCTCATGGCCAAGCAGGTCCCGCCGCAAGGAGACACGTGGAAGGGCAAGTTCCTCCCCGGCGGCACGCGCATCGGTTACGGCGCCTGGGGCATCTTCCGCCGCGAGGATGTCTGGGGCACTGACGCCGGCGAGTTTCGCCCAGAGCGGTGGCTGGAATCTGCCCCTGATAAGCTCAAGGAGATGGATAGTGCGCTGGATTTGATCTTCAGCTATGGTAAATGGCAATGCCTTGGACGGCCTGTTGCGCTTATGGAGCTGAACAAGGTCTACGTCGAGGTAAGTCGAACTTCCTCCCCCATCCTGACAACACGGAGGTCTCATGCACGTCGAGAATATTGCATGTCGGACAGTTGTACTAATCATCCGATATAGCTGCTTCGGAGATTCGACTTTTCTCTCTGCGATCCGACTAATCCGTGGAAGGTGTTCAACTGTGGTATCTTTTCGCAATCTGAGCTTTGGATGAGGGTTTCTACTATCGACAAAAATTGACCCCTGCCTCCCCGGGCACTCCCTTTGAGATAGATTGCGCACTCGAATGGTTGACTTGTAAGAGGTAGTAGTGACCAGTATTACCGTTATCGTGGGCAGCTCGAATATTAGTACTAGTCATTTGAAAGGAATCAAGCTCGGGGATATTCATGCTGCAACGGAACTTGTAACGTACACCCGTCAGATTGCAATGAGACAATAAAGGTTTCTACCCCAAAGCGAAGAAAAAGAGGCTCGACTGACACGACTTGTGAACAAACCAAAGTGAGATGCATTCCTGAGAGGCGCAACGTTTGCACCTACCATCCGATAGCAGATAAACAGGTGAGCGACAAGGCAATTGCAGCCTGACCTACTCATACCAGTAACGCATAAATTCCCGAGGTTATCTAATGGTACGCTTGCGCTATCGCTTTGAGCATGCCGGGCTTCCTCAAGACTATCACGCATGGAAAGAGACTTACTAACCGAACACGCCTAGCTGTAGTGGCTGAGTTTGACTCTGAGGCGTTATGGCGTTATGGACACCAGCCTCTTCTCACAAGTTGCCATGATGCTGATGACTCGAATAGTCTTTCCGTTGTTGCTCTAATCAATGAAGGCTTTAGGTTCAATTTGGAGTTTGCCAAAGTTGTAGACTTGAGGACTTGTTATAGTTGTTCAAATGAGATTCTGGTACTTGTATATCTTGAGTGAGCTAAGATATCGTGAGGGAGATATACGTTGTCGCACGGAGACAGAGATCCCGTGATGCGTGCTGTGGTAGGTCATTTGTCTTGAGGCATCGATGCTGCGGCAGTAATGGCCTAATTGCGCAGCAGACCATAGTGTCGCATTTACAGCTGCGGCAAAATAGGATGCCAATCCGCTAATTCTTTTGGCTAAGCTGGCTGCTGATACGCTGAATGTGACACAGGCCCAATGTCCAGCTAGGGTGTTCACAACGCGCGGCTCGTTGAAGTTCGCCCACTTTGTTAGTTCGTCCTAGCCTCAGAAGTCTACAGAATGAACGGCATGTCACACTCCATCAGGTCTCTGGTCAAGTGCTCACTAGCAAGAGAAAAAGACAAAGCAAAGAATGATGGAGCCGTGTTTGATGCGACTCCACCTTTGGAAGGATGAGTCGTGGCATTTCGTGGTCTTGGGGGCATTGGGATTGACTAAGTGGCAACAACGAGCTCACTTAGCCCAAGTCTGTACAGTACATATGAAAGTACTGATATACGTTAACTAATGCATTTGCCACTTGACAGTAGAACAGATCGGTGAGGCCTTTTCGTGTTGAGCTCTTCGGAGATGCATATTCCTAGATTCCGCTCGTCGGCGAACCTCCTGCAGCATGCAGATCGAATGCCCATGAAAGCCAAGCTTTCATTGGTGTGAGCCCATGTTCTATATGCAAGAGTTGCCGTGTTGGCGGCGCCAATGCTCAGCTATCCCATCAGTATACATTCACGACGTGACTTGGCCGCGGGATAGCTGCACACACCGTGGCCTTCACTATAACCCCCACGCATCCTGGTTGACAAGCCCCGTAACTTTCACATGTCTTCCGTCTAGCCTCAAATCGACCTGCATCTTTGCTGAGGGGTCGAGGAGCAATCGACTCATTGGGTTATGTCTTGTGAACATCCTTACCCAGACACAGGGATGGCTTCAAATGTCGGGATGACTTAGACACAATACACGTAGAGCCACATTAGAGCCTGCGGAACACGAACACTGATCCGAAGATCTTCAATCTCGTCTTTAGGCTTCGTCGGCTCCTGAACCTCATTAGGTTAGTAACACTTCTGTGTCGACGCCACGTTCAGTAGTGAAGCTCTCCTGCAGCGCCTTTGCCATTTCGTACACGCTCAGCGTATTTGTCTGAGTCGAAAATCATCGATAAGTTGAGCCCCGTATCCGACTCGGTACAGCAGGGCTGTATGAAAGATGAAGGGGAGTTGCAGGGTATATTGTATGATAGGGTTTCTGTACTAATTCGTGAAATATATTTGTCTGACAGGTTCGGATACTTTGTCCCGAGGAACTTAATTATTACTAAATGCTTCTCACTGCTCATCTTTAGCTTTTCCAAACATGTTCCTTAGCAACCTCCAGGATTTGTTGTAAAAGTCGGTCTACCAGATGTATTCCATGTCCTGTCTGCGGGATTGATGCCTCAGGCATTAACAGCTCCGTCTTCATATGAGACTAATATCGCAAAATGTTGAAAATCTCCACTGCATGGTCGATAGCTTGGCTTCTAAAACCGCCGGCAACTCAATTGCGATTCCAGCTTCGCCATGTCTGCAGCCGGGGAAGAGCCCGCTCCCGAGTCCCTAATTAGCTTCGACGATGCCAGGAGCTACTGGGAGGGCGTCGACGCCACGGTGAGCGGTATGTTGGGCGGGAAGCCGACCGTGTCTCGAATCGATCTGCAGGGCTCACGGACGTTCTTGGCAAGACTCGGCTTTGGGGTCAAAAGCGGGCGGAAAAAGATGGCTCGGGCTCTAGAGGGCGGTGCTGGGTGCGTGATACTCCGTTCCAAAGCCTTGCTTGCAGTGTTGTGGAAGCTTCACAGAGTCGCACTACAAGCAGCCTGCTAATCGTTGGATTGTCATTCATTATAGAATCGGGAGAGTTACGGAGGGTGTTCTCCTTCCTTTGGCTGAAGTTGTAGATATCATCGAGCCCGTGGCCAAGTTCACGGCGGTGTTGGAGGGAAAGCCCGGCATTGGAGACGTCTACAACGTCGGGCTCGAAGGATGGCAGCCCGTCGATGGGGTGCAGTACGACCTGATATGGATCCAATGGTGCGCCGCGTACCTGCCCACCATGGAGTTCCTGCAGTTTCTGGACCGGTGCAAAGCTGCGTTGACTCCAGATGGCGTGCTGGCTTTTAAGGAAAACACCACCACGGGCGACAAGGACGAGTTCGACGGCGAGGACAGTAGCGTGACGAGGTAGGCTGCCGCCCTTTTGTCAAGCGCACGCTGCATTGTTGACGCAAGCTAACCCGGCGTAGGTCAGATGCCAGATACCAGGCTCTGTTCAGAGAGGCTGGGTTGAGACTGGTCAGGGCGGATCGTCAGCGAGGATTTCCGCTGATTGACGGGTGTGCACTCATGCCTGTGATGATGTATGCACTGAAACGATAGACTCCGCGCAAGCGGTGGTATAAAACATAGCGTTCTTCCTCTTGCTTCCTTTTCTCACTGGCTGGCGTCCGACTGAGTTGAGCCACCATGCATTTTCCTCTAGACCCGAGTTGAGTGTTTTGTTTTGTAGCAGCGCAGCTTAGACTCAGCGATAGCACGACAATTTGCAAGGGTTTATCGGCGCCACCAGTCAGTCCAATCGCCTGGGCATCGCGTGACCCTTGGCGTTTTCCCATCATGCAGTGCTCGCAAAGACAAGACAGTGAGTGATATGGCTGGTCGGCTTCCCTAAGAATCCTCCAGATTTAATGGTCAAACGGCTTGTGCGCTCAATCCTTGACGCGAACGAGGGGGTGGCCTGTCTAATAGACGAAGAAGACGCATATCCGTGGATGAAAGAGGCATCATTCCGTACATCTTCGCCGACAATATCCGCCATGTACTCATGAAAAGTCGGAGCGCAATAGAGGCTTGGCAATGCCGCAAAGCTCGATAAACTAGGCCTAGATGTCTCTCGCAATGACATCTGGATAACACGGCAAGCCGAGCTAGGGATGGGGCCCACTAGATGGCCCGCCACGCCGAGCACGCAATCCGGTTCAGGAGAAAATGTATCAACTAATTAGAAGCTCGGCGAGGGAATGCCACGAGAGGAAGAGACTGAGTCATTTTGGCTGGTTAGGTATAGCGCTCCGAGGAGCCAAGAAAAGGAAAAAAATACAATCCAGGCCGCGAGGCTCTTTGACCTGTAACTAATTATCGTCTATGAAGTCTCATCTGCAGTGCCGTACCGTAATCAGCCCAGCATGACTGACACGGCCATGCCGCCCAGCGAGAGCCCCGACAAGGATGCGGATGCGGCGCGCGTCGGCTTCGGGTCGTGGCGACGATGGACCGGCGACGTCGACACGCGATGGGGCGACCTGCTGCTCCTCGTGTGCTTCCTCGTCGCGGGCCTCGTCGACAGCGCTGCCTTTACCATGTACGGCTGCTTCGTCAGTATGCAGACCGGTAAGTCGCCGCCACATCCATCGCCTCGAAGCCCCCGTCACGCAGCGCGCGGAAACTAACGGCTCGCTCCAGGAAACACCATCTTCGTCGGCTTGGGCGTCAGCGGCCAGCCCGAGAACCTGCCCGGCAAGGCGTGGTCCCGCTGCTTCCTCGCCATCGTCTGCTTCGCCATCGGGGCGCTCTTCTTCTCGAGCTTCCACCGGCACTTCGGCCCCCAGAAGCGCTGGGTGCTCGCGGCGTCGTTCCTCCTGCAGGCGCTGGTGACGGGCATCGTGGCCCTCCTGGCGACGACGGGGGCGGTGCACAACACGCCGCAGGGGCGCACCAGCGTCCACCGCGACGGCCTCATCGTCGAGACGGTCGAGGACGCCTTTCCCTGGACCGACTACGCGCCCATCACGCTGCTCGCCTTCCAGAGCGCCGGCCAGATCGTCGCCAGCAGGGTGCTCAAGTACAACAGCATGCCGACCGTGGTGCTGACCAGTCTGTACTGCGACCTGATGAGCGACGCGCGCCTGTTCACGGCCCCGCTGGCCGACAACGCCGACCGGAGCCGGAGGTCTGTCGGCGCCGTTTTGCTCTTTGCGGGAGCGGTCGGCGGAGGGTTCCTGTCCAAGTCGTGGGTTGGGTTTGCGGGCGCGCTGTGGATCGCCGCGTTCCTGAAGACGTGCATCGGCGTTGCGTGGTGTTTGTGGAAGCCCAAGGTGACAAGGGTTTAGATGGGGGTCTGGAGAAGATGGTTGACGAGTTTTGCGGTTAATCGAGAGGAGTGGTAAAATAGACGACGGAGGGGAGATAGACGAGAAACTAACGGACAAAGACTTGATTGTTATAATGCTCAATACATTGCTGGGAATTATCAAGACGAGCGCGTAACTTGTTCATTTCCGGGGGCTGCGCTGTGCAAAGAGCATGCGTTCACGACAGATGCGGCAGGTCAAGGTTACGCAAACGCAGCACGATGTGTACGGTCGTCCATTACTCTGTCATTCATCCCCTTTCATCTATTTTAAATCGTATTCTTCAACTGCTGCGAAGACATGAACCTCCTCAGGTTCTCGGCGATCAAGCCCTCAGCCCCCTGGGGCCGGCCTCCCGCCGCATGGGGCGAAATGACCACGTTGGGCGCCTTCCAAAGCCGACTCGCCTCGGACAAAGGCTCGACCTCGAACACGTCCAGAGCGGCGCCGCCAATCTCGCGCTTCTCCAGGGCATCGCTCAGGGCCTCCTCGTCGATGGCGGTGCCGCGGCCGACGTTGACGACCCAGGCGTGCTTGGGCAGCAGCTTCAGGCGCGCGGCGTTGAGGGCGTGGCGCGTCGAGTCGGACCCGGGCAGGATCATGACCAGGGCGTCGGTCTCGGCGAGCAGCTCCGGCAGGCTGTCCTCGGCGTAGACGCGCACGCCGTCGCGCACGCCGGCGGCGCGGGCCACGCCCCGGACCTCGGCGCCGAGCCCCGTCAGGTGCGGGGTGAGGGCCTTTGCGATGTTGCCGAAGCCCCAGACGAGCACGCGCGCGTCGCGCAGCGTGGTGAAGGCGCCGGCCGGGCGGTCGGGCTGCGGGCCGCCCAGGTGCGCCGGCCACTTGGACTGCAGCTGGTAGTCGCGCATCTCGTAGAAGCGCCGCGCGGCCGTGAGCAGCAGGCCCAGCGTGTGCTCGGCGACGGTGCGGTCGTGCAGCCCGGAGCCCGTCGTCACGGCGATCCTAGACGTGTCGAAGCCGGCGCCGAGGACGTCGTTGGGGCCGGCGGCCAGGGACTGGATCCAGCGGAGCTTCGTCAGGCGGCGCGCGGCGTCCTTGAGGTTGTCGGCCGTGTTAGTCCACGTCACGAGCACCTCGGCGTCGACGTGCTCCTCGGGGATGGGCGCCTTGACGTCGTAGGGCTGCAGGGCGACGGAGAAGCCGTCGAAGCTGGCGACGTCGAGCTTGAGCGAGGTGGGGTAGAGCAGCTTCATGGTGACTGATGAGTGCGACGGGGATGCTGATGGCTGAGAAGGAAAAGGGACGGGAGACGAATGATACAAGGCAGGTCGTGGTATTGGTAGGTAGTGGTCTGCCCCAGGGCCATGCTCGGGATATAAGCCCCCGGCATGGACGGAGAGAAGACCGCACCTCCCGGGAGAACCAATTGCGCCAGAGGCTTTGCCATTGTGTGATGCCAGAGAGAGCCACGGTGCCACCGACGACCGGAGGTCCCCACCGTGGGGGTAATGAACGGAGGTGCGGAGGTGAAGATTGGGGGGAGGATTCATCTACCCAACCAACCAACTTGGTTAATGTTAGTAGGTTACTAGCACGAAGTAGACGATTAGTGGACTTGGACAAACCGGCGTCCAGCTTGACCCCAACCTCAGTGGAGATGCATTGGGGGGGGCCACCTTTTGACCGTTTCGAGTTGGCTAATTTGCACTTTCATTCTACCAAGACTGATGACACCTGCAATGCAAGGTAAAGCTAACAGCTATTCAAAACCCCAGCGAGCTTCTGGGACCATGATTGTGCCCTCGGAAACCTTGGCAGCGGTCCCAGAGACATACACCTCCACATCCTCCTGTCCAGGATCAAGCCGGTTCAAATGTACCGCAATGCCACAGCATCTCCCGACATGATGGCCTTGCCAAACCTGGATTGTCGCGATCCCTTCCTCGCACCCTCTGTCGCGGTCGAGGTCCAGGTAGCCTTCCTGATGCACAAACACAGAAAGTAGCCCTGCTGCACCGCCCGTCCCAGAGTCCTCCGACCGCATGTTCGGAGTAAAACACCTCGCCCGATACGACTGGTCGCGAGAATCTGCAGAATCAGGTTCCTCTCTGGCGAACAGATAAATCCCCGAGACGCGCTCGTCGACTAGTCGGAGCTGCCCACGCAGATCACCGCGAGGTTTCACCCAGGCCAGAGCATCGAGGGACGAAACTGGGACGAGCAAATAGTACGTGTCCCCTACGGACATCACACGGGGCGGCATCGGTTGGATGTCGGCGGCATCGTCCCAGAGATATAAACCCATATCCTCTTCCCGAAGGCCGATGCTTTTGGCCAACGACGCCGGATCCGGGTGCGCTTCATGCGACTGCAGCATCACTTGTTGCAGAGAGATGGAGTATTTCGGAGGCTGCGAGGCGGAAGATGGCATCCGATATACCGTCACAGGGCCGTACGTCCCCTTGCGTTGTTCAGAGGGCGTAAACTCGACGAAAGTACCGCGCGGGGACTGTTCAAAGTCGAAGCGTTGCTGTTGCGCCTGGACCCACAACGCACCCACGATGTTGTGACAAACATTAGCTACCTGAGTTCCGTCGGGGCCAAAGGAGAGCATTCTGGCGGGGCCTGACGGTTTTGGCTGGAGAAAGGTTGTTGTCGGGACGTTGAATTGGCGGGCTATGAGCCTCATCTGGTGCGTGCTGAGGAGGCCTTCGGGGTCGTCCACGACCGCGAGGGGCTTCCCTTCGTAAGGTCTCGTGGCGAAGACGTCTACAATTGAGAACTGTAGAGATGCCATTATGGCAACCTGGGGGATATGATAATAGCGATAATAAGGGTGATGGTGATGGTGATGGTGATGGTGCTGATGATGGATATTGTGGATGAAACCATTGTGAAAGTTGCAACGACGGTATTTGTGTCCCGCTGAGAATCACTGATCAAATCCCCAAATAACTATGCGGCAAACAGTGACGTTGTTTCCACAGCCCGTGATGTTTTGCTTCGGTAAACAGTGCCATTAACACAGCAGAGTTCCGCTGAACTTCTTGCCAAGAGAATTTTGTCAACAATATAGTCACCGAGATGATAAAGATAAGGGCTGTTTTAATCGCGGATTCTTTATAGGCCTCGTTAACGTCAAAAATGCAACCCTGATCGGTCTATTAGTCTACCGGTCAGGACGATTTTGTATTTTTATCACCTATTGAAAAGAACCTTCCAAAGACACCAATTAGAACCTTGGCATAGACCTTTTTTTGGGGGGGGTTTTTGTGGTGGTCTTTTTTTCCTTCAGCTGAAGACTGTTGATGTCAATACTTGCAAGATTGACTGGTGTGATGGATGCATGTTGATGGTTTAGCTTCAAAGGAGACCAAGTGCCCGGTCCGAGTGACAACCATCCACACAAACAGGGTAATTAAGCTGGCACTCGGCGGTAAGAATCTTCAGCAGCGAACAACAGATCAGCGACACGGAACTAAGCTACTCGGATTAAAAAAACCCCTTCAACGCGGATAGGTGTTCTTGACGGCCGACTTTCCTCCGTCAAAGAAAGCATGTCTTTGTTGAGTTTTGTTTGCTAGATGAGCTGTAACAGGTATGGGAGTTCCCCATCCAAAGTAATGACCAGCTACGTTTTCAGCCCATTCTGGTAAGTCGGGCATTCAAATTATATTCACATATTGCTTCCATTAAAATGCTGTAGACATTGATTTCGGTTTTATTAGAGTGTTTGGGCTTGATGAAGCGAACACCGGTCAGCTGTGTGCAGTGCGCAGTATGTTGTTCAGTCGAAAGCGTCAGCTTTTGCTTCTCAGCTCAGGTCTGAGCCTCCCAGGTGGCGAATCGTTGAAGGCAGTATGGGTTTCGTGTACTAAGGGGATCCCAGTTACATTACAGCTTGCCTTATTTATATTAAGCTAGAGTAGGATGGTTTAGGTTGCCATATAAACCACTCTAGAACAAGGAAATAAGATTTTTCTTAAGGAACAAATAGTAGTTGAGAATAAGGTGGCCGGACATACCTTTATATACTAGGTTGCCCGTGAAGGGGAGGGTTTTAACAAAGGGATGAAGGAGCGGCTTCCTAGAAACGCCTGATCTTCCCGTAGTTGCTTAGCAGTACGTGAGGCAGTTGTCCCAGTCGTTGGGCTTTCAATTAGGAAACTCCTTAGTTTCCTTATACTTTTCCGTATTTTCCTTGTTGAAGCTGGGATAGCCTTGCAACAAAGGGTTACTTCACTCGTTCTCGAGCTCCTTCATAGCCCTCGCGGAACTCCTTTTTGTATCGGCATCGTGGGTTGAGCAAGTCTATGCAAAATGCAGTCATATTTGAGATGGATGCTACTAATGTAACTAGCTAACGCTCCGCTCACGACCTATCGACGAAGAAGTCTAGCGACGGGCTACCCCCTATCGGGTTCATTATCATCATGCCGACCCAGCTACCTCCAGCGCTCACCGTCGAATAGTACACACCGTCCTCCCTCAAAAGAAGCAGCACTATCTTGTGTTTATCATGCATCGCAAGTGTCGGCACACTAACCGCCGAAATATGAACGTTCTCCTATTTCTTGGACCACGCCGTTCCGTCGTAATACAGATGCCTCACATCGCCATCCCTCCCCAGCGCCACCACGTCGAATGTGTCCGTCAGCGCCGATACCGACCCCACCACCGACGGCGTGCTAGCCACATTACCCCCTAGCGACTCCAACTCGCTGAATTCGTCCCCTACTCGGTTGAAATGGTACACCTCGTGGTTGTCCTGCACGCCGAAGAAGTCGATCCGCCGCGGTCTCTTCATGCGCGAATAGTGCTGGGTCGTCCACAAAGTTCCCCCAAAAGCCGCGCGCCTCCCTCCACTCCCCGGACTTGAAGTGGTTACGAGGAGAGTGGTACTCGGATGAGTTATCTGATTTGTGCTTGTTCACAACCAGGCCGATAACAAGGCCAACAACGAGCCCGATGACGGCCAGTAGCACAACCGCGAGTATGATCCGTACCCTCTTTCTCTGGCACTACTTCCTTCAAGGTGCTGTCTCTATCGTAGACAGTGGTTCGGGTTGTTTGTGTATCGCTGGGGAAGTGGAGAAACTCTAAGGCGTGGAAAGCTCGCGCAATAGAAGTTGCAGGGAAGAAACATTAGGTAAACAATTGAATTAAATCCTAAGGCCTGAGATACTAGGTAGTCCTTTTCCTGTTTAAATCCATAGAGTTCTATAAGGGGATGAGTTGGTATAGGTGGGCGTAGCGGTAGGGTGCTGATGTCTCGAGCTTTCTTTCACCTGCGTCCCCCTACAGAGCCTAAGGTTAGGCCATTCATGCAGCCCTACTAATGAGAGACTTCGGCTAAATTACAGCTCAGCCCCCCGTCGTCCCTCACGGGGCATCTGGGGAAGTTAAAGGCCCTATAGATTGTATGTGCATCCCACTCAAGGCCTGAGTCGGACCACCCGAACTTGGCCAGCCCCCTACCAGCGGCCGGATCAATAATCAGCCTGGCCAGTCGTAACCAAGAAGGTGACCAGTTGAGTGACTCTTCCCCGCGTTGAATGTAATAATTTGTGCTGCAGGTGATTGGCTGTAGATAGGCCTAGCTAGTAACTTGAGAAGTATAGATAGCAAAGCATGTATCAGGTTACGCAACCAATCTAGTTCTCGCCATCCTTTGTAACAGCTTACGAGTTCAACCCTCATAGCCCCAACGAGGAGCGTTGACGATAATACCGCAAAGGCAACCAGATATGATGCCAGCGACAGGGAGGGTGATGATCCATCCCATGTAGATCCAGGCCACCATGCGCCAGTTGATAGAACGCCAGGTACCAGAGCAAAGACCGACGCCGACGGTGGCACCGGTGATGCACTGAGTGGTGGAGACAGGAAGCTCTGTGGTCATATTAGCAGGTGCTTGCTTGGCCATGATAGTCCATCTTGGAAGGGACGTACTGAGACGAGTAGCCAGGATGACGGTGATGGCAGATCCCAGCTCCATCGAGAATCCTCGCGAGGGAGAGTGGAGCGTTAGGCGGTTGCCCAAGTTGCGCATGATGTTGTAACCATAAGTCCAGATACCGAGGGCGATACCGGCACCACCGAAACAGCTGAAGGTTAAGGTCAGTAATAGTACACGAAGCAGAGGTACTTAAAGTAACTTACAGGATCCAGACGGGGACCTCGGACTTTCCGCCTCCCTCCATGGCGCCCGTGTGCCAGATCTGGTAAATGGTGGCGTAGGGGCCAATGGCGTTGGCAACATCGTTGGCACCGTGCGTGAAGGAGGCAGTGCACGCGGTCATGACTTGGAGGAAGGTGTAGAGGTACTCGGCACGGTTGTCGTAATGGGGCACGTTGGCGTGGATCTCCTCAAGATCGCCGCTGAGAATGCCCGTCGACTGCTGCATGCTGACGATGTCCTGGTCGATACCCTGCAGAAAGACAAACTTGAGGTACCAAAAGAGAACGGGACCGCTGTAAACAGGACCGTCGGGCTTGGGGCCAATGAGCTTCTTGGGCGGCTGGATCTGGACGGGTTCGGGGTCAGTGTGCTCGCCAGAGTCTTCGCGGGAGACCTGCTTGGACTCGGTTTGGTCGTCGGCACGCTCGAACTCGGCGTTGCCGTTGCGGCCGGCGCGTCGGAGGTCGTTGAGCTCATCGCGGGTGAGGTGGCCGGCGTAGAAATCCTGGATGCCACCCGAGGCGCCCTCGGGCTGAGCAGGAGGCTCAGGGCGCTTGAGCAGAAGGGGGCCGATGGGGATATGCCACCAATGGAGTTGCCAGTCGTCCTTGATGACCAAGCGGTACAGCCAGGGCACGAGGAAGATGGCGATGACGAGGGCCCAGGCGGCGCCGACGCCGACAATCATGCCGGCCGTCTCGGCGTCGGTGAAGGAGATCTTGATGGAGCCGCCCTTCCACACGATGAGCATGGTGAGGAGCGAGGCGGTGATGCCGAAGTAGACGGGGACCAGGAAGAGCCCCTTCCAGACGGGCTGGCTGCGGAGCATGACGCCGTACTTGGTGATGAGGAAGATGATGGCGGCAAAGGCGCCGGACAAGCCGGGGGCGATGATCCAGGCGAGGAAAACGGAGACGACGCCGGAGTTGATGCCCTTGTCTAGCTCGGCCCAGTGGATGCCGTCGGCGCCGACGAGCGCAATGCCCATGCCGATGATGCCGCCCATGATGGAGTGGGTGGTCGAGACGGGGAGGCCGATGCGAGTGCAGACGGTGAGGTAGATGGAGGAGGCGACGACGGCGCACATCATGCCGAGCATGAGGAGGGCGGGTTCGCCGACGAAGAGGTCGGTGTCGACGACCTTTGTGCGGATGGTGTCGGAGACGCGGGCGCCCACGCCCACGGATCCCGCGAACTCGAGGACGGAGCCCAGGGTCATGGCCTGGAGGTAGGTGAGGGAGCGGGACGAGACCGATGTCGACCAGGAGTTTGCGACATCGTTGGCACCTAGCGATCGGGGAGTTGGTGATTAGCTAAGGGCGGTCTCTACGGCCTTGTAGCAGGGAAACATGGCAGAGAGGAGAGCGATAGTCTGATAGAGCATGATGAACGGGGGCGGGACGAGAGTGGTGATGAGCAGAGGCATTCTAGCGTTGACAAGTACGTACCAATGTTCCACGCGTCCAGGAAGGCGAAAATGGTGCCGATGGCGAAGATGTAGTCGTACTGGTGAAGGACAACCATGGGTGCGGCTGGCGTGGGAGATCCCACAGGAAGAGGTATCTACGGGACTGGAATGGGAGACCAGAGGCTTCTGGAAAAGAAAGTGATGAAAGGGAGATTGCTCGCTTCTGATGTCCAAGTGACATGATGAAGCCAGGTCCTTATAAGACAGAAGCACGATAGCTCAAAGTTGCACGGGTGGATGAGGGTCTTGGCAAACAAGCTTATTATTATGCTTCTGGGCTCAGTCCGAAAGTGCACAAGTAGATGGGCTGGCGTCCACCATTGGAGGCAGTAAAGCAAGGGTTGGATACCAGTGGCCGACTCGCTGGGTCGATCCTAGTCCGTTGTAGCAGGAGCCAAGAAGGGCAGCGCTCGGAGTGGCTGATGCGGCTCGGCGAACCCATCTGGGGGACATGGGAGGTGGCGCGGGTCGTCCAAGAGGAATCGCTCGTGCTTGAATGCTGGAAGCTTGTTGGATAGGTTATTCCGCTTGCGAGTTTGCGTCCACGGACAAGGGAGGCTGTGGGTGGGCATGAGATCTTGGCGTGAGATCATAGACGGACGGACGGACGGAGAGCTCGTTACATGAGTAGGTTACTGCGCTGCTAAGAGTGAGACTGCTTGGTACACTCAGAGGATTACAATAGCGCGAGAGAGAGGGCTTGAGGAGTTGGCAGACATAAAAACGCAAGAAAGAGACTGAGGACTGATGCGAGTGTCCTGTTGCCAGCTCGGGCTGGCTTCGGGGAGGACAGCGTGGGTCAAGTATCATTGCATCGAGGTGGCCCATTTTCCAGAGGATACTTTCAGACAGGCGGCAGTATGAGTGCTACGTAGAACGAGGCAAGGTTGAGGATGGCACACTTACAAGGGAACGCAGCCTCTTGGTCGCCATACACTGACTAGCAATCCACGGGAGTAGCACACAGGAACACTTTGAACTTGTTACGGCAGGGAATCTCCTCGCGTCGCATGCCCAAGCTTAAGCACGTGTGTCTTGTTGGTTCTTGCCAAGGCACGGCTCGTCACCTGCAGAAGCCTCGATGAGATGTCGTTGAGATGTCGCGCCGAGAGTCTCCTGGACCGGGAACTAGTGGACCAATGAGGATGCGTGGAGATTCCACGTGGAGTCGTTGGTTCGACCAGCTGGTGGTGGCAGTGTAGGCCTATGCATGGATCTGGCGAAGGCACCATCCGTGGCTGCCTCACTGCTTATCCTTGCGGGGGTGGTGGCATTATGCAGCCAGGTCTAATTAATATGGCTGCGGGTACAGGCCTAGCTGGCTGTTAGTTGCCGATTCAAATTTCACAGGAACACGCGATAGCAGCATTGGATGACAGCTGGGGGCACTAAGGAAGACTGTTAATACTTTTGAAAGGAACATCACAGGTATAATATGTGTGTATGGGTTTGTGAGCCTGTAGGAGCACGCGTTTTGTGGTGAACATCATATTGTGTTAACATCTAATTAGGCGCCCTATCTAGGCGAGGCTATATAATAGCGCTAAAGATAGGATGCATTAGTGCCTGTTAAGTGTGCTCGCTGGGGAGCGTAGGGGTCTGCTACCTAAATAGTTTTATTTCGCTCAGGTGTAATAAGACGCCGCCGCGTCTAGCGTTCTCATAGGCGCCTAGAGGGAAATACTCGCCGATAAGCGCAGTTTAATACGTCCCGGTCTGCGGCCCTGAGATGGTACGATCCAGGCATAAGCGGGCGAGGCTTCTAAGACTAGAAGCCAGCTTCAGAGCGTGGCGTCTAGCTTTGCTCTCGCACTATAGACCCTTAAGACACTCTAATCTACTCTTTCTATCCTCTTGTACGAAGTTGTTATATGCCCTCTTGACTGTCTGAGATATAGCGTTTAGAATTTATAGCTATAAGCACTTAACTAACTGCGAAGATTATTAGCGCGGTTTGTCTAAAGGTGGCTAAGCAAAAGAAAGCATAACAAAGCAATCAGTATTGCTAGAGTGCGATGGTATTAGCCATGCAGACAGCACCATTCTAAGAACATGTGTGCGCCGTGCTGCACTATGCTCGTCTGCTGGGCATTTCGTGCTCAAACAGGGCGTATCCCCCTTGACCACTCAATGGCTAACTAGGCACGCAGGCTGCCTCGTAAACGCCACGCCACGGGCCTCAACTAATCGACCTGTGTCCGCCCCTCCTCTCTATCATGTCTGCCAGCAGCTGCATCTCCATTTCGCGCTCTTTAACAGTAGGCTGCCGCGAATCAAGCTGTCAGACGGAACATCGGCCCACTTGAGAGGGGAAAACTGTAGACGGAACATAGCTCGTTTTCAAGGAACTAAGAACACCGCACAACAGATATCCTACATACAGTCAATTAAGCCCAAATCCGTTAAGTTATTTCAAGTGTTCATTTAACAGCTCAACCTCAGAAGGAATACCATTACTATCTTCCGGCGATCCAATCCGACACAAGCTTTCACCACAGGAGGCAGAACGCACGCCAATTCGTCCACGAATACAGTCAGGCGTGGCTAAGCATGAGCTAGCCGACACAAGGCTCTGCGTTAGGCACTCTTGCCGACCTTCCAAAACCCCTCATTACGAAGCTGAACTGTCCGTACTCTTGGTCCTGCCTCTCACCTGTTCTCCGACTCTCAACCATAGCTCCTACGTGTTTGAGGCCTAGCAGGTAGGTGATGTTCCCCGGCATGCACTTTGTGCTAACTTCGTCACAGTGATTTGTGGGCAGCTACCCTGACCCGTCTCGACCACGACCTGCGCTCCGACATCGACTTTGACCATCTCGAAAAGAACCAGATCGTCGCGGAGGTGCTCCGATCCACCGACGAAGCCCAGAAGCAGTGCGCCGCTAGAGCATGGCGGTTCCGACGGAAGAACGGGGCGACGGTCAGCGTCCGGGACGTCCTGGCTAAGATTGCCAAGTGGGCCGACCGTTTCAGGGAGATCGGGGATATTATGGTGCAGTACGATCCGGGCCACGCTGCCCTGCTGTGGGCCGGAGTCCGGTTCCTCCTTCAGGTGCGTCTGATCCCCTGATGGATGCCGCTGCTGATACGCTGCAGATGGCTGTCGGCGACTTCCAGGCCTACAGCTTCGTCCTCGAAAGCATTGCGAACCTCGCCGAGCTGCTCTGCCGCTATGCGTGCGTGGAGGAGCCTCTCTTCCGGTTCTCGGCCACCGCACAAGGCGGTCCGTCGCCATCGGGCCCCGCTCAGGAGCTCCGTGGGGCCCTAGTGCAGCTCTACGCCCGGCTTTTGACCTATCTCGCCCATGCAAGGACCTATTTTCGGCAGTCCACACCAAGTCAGTAGTTCACATCCCTCTTAGACATCACTGACTTGTCAGAACGATTCGTGAAGAGTGCGCTTCTTGGATCGTCCGACCTCGAGGAGACCTTCGCCCACATCGCCATCGCGCAGAGTCATGTAGACCACTGCTTCGATGTGGCCAGCGTCTAAGGTTCGCCTCATGCCTTGTGACACTGTAACGATGCCGATCTTGGTAGACGAGCTGGACCGCCACGACGAGCTTAAGAATATGTTCTCGGCTCTTTAGACCCCCCTAGCTCGTTAGAACGACAACCTGACTAAGATCACCGACCAGCTAGATAGTAAGCGTTAATACTGTGTTTTATAGCCCGTCTAACATATCATAGAGTCTAAGAGGACAGAGATCCTGCACTAACTATCTAAGGAACCGTACCTTAAACATTACAAGCTTGTTAAGAATAGCATTCTTAAGGGAACTAGCTAGTAGCTTCTCTCTAATCCTGTCTACCTCTAGTGGAAAGAGGAGAGCACCTTATCTATCCTCTAGCTATATAGCATTCTAGGATCTGGTAAAAGTAATCTTATGTATATATCTGCGCCCCTCTTATAGTGCTTACTAACTTAGACAGCTTGCTTGTTATAAATAACGCTCTTTTAGCGTTCTAGAAACACTAATAACTACCTCCCGCCTACTTTTACTACTCTTAAAATACTACTAAGCTAAACCAGTCTAATCTTAAGACTATTCTAGTAAGTATTACATGCTAGCTATCTTATCTTAAGCTTAGCCTTTTACTACTATAACTAATAATTATAGTATATAATATATATAAAGAAGAGGGGTTTACTACTAAGTCGCTTTAGCTATATAAGATTTGTATACTTATTATACACTTGTTAAAGTAGTATCTTACTATAATAATTATTCTTAATATACTAGATAAGTATAATCTTGCTACTTATAAGAGTATTATATTTACTATAAAGTTAATCCTCTAAGAGTTACCCTATCTAGTTAAGATATTTATATTAAGTTATAACAACTAGGATATTATTTATAAGCTTTAGTAGTACTCTTATATAGAACTATTATCTAATAGGAATTTAAGTGATATTACTAGGTTTATTAAATTAAAGACTTACTATCTAATAGAATTAAGCAAGTTACTTTGTTTTAGCTCTAGCTAATAGAAGCTAGAGCTAAAACAGAAGATTATCTAAGAGGTTATAATAGGCGCCTAAAGCATATAAGTATATCTAAATTATAAATATTAATATAAGATTTATAAAGCTATAATAGGTTTTACTAGGCTAGCCTCTAATTAGAGGTGTTATATAAACTTAAATTAAATAAAGCTATACTAAAAAGGCTTAGCTACCTACTATAAACACTTAAAAAGCTATATAAAAAACTCCTCTAAAAGATTAAGCACTACTCTAATATATATCACAACTAGTATACTAAATATACACTCTTCTAGCTTTTTTATATATAGAGAAAGCTCTTCTCTGTTAAAATCCTCACTGTTATCTTTATAGTAGTATCACAGCCTTAATAGGTAATAAGTAATTAGATTTTTAACTTTTATTATAACCTTATTATGCTTAATATACAGCTTAATACCTTCTAGTTTACATATTTATTAGTTAGGGAATTTCTAGAAAAGTAAGAGAGTTATATAAATAGTAACTATAATACTCTTATAGTAAAAATATAAGAGTTAGTCTCACTAGGGTGTAAACATAAAGATTATAAAGGTAGGTATTAGTATATTATAAAGCTTTTACTTAATA
>WPDH01000360.1:0-52941 GCA_019137255.1 Corinectria fuckeliana | reverse complement strand
AAAAATCTTATTATTAAGACTAAATATAAACTTAAAGTAATTATCCTAAAAGCTATTTTTCTCTTAGTTTAAGAAATAATAGTAACTTTAGCTAATACTACTATAAGCTATACTTAACATATAAGTAGTAAGATTCTAATCTTATTATCTCTTATAAAAATAATTATAACTACTATTAAAAAAGTAGTATTAGCTACTCTTTAGAAAACACCTATTAAGACTTTAACTTAAGCTTAAGTTACTTATAATAAAAGAATACTCTTATTTTTAATAGTACTAATATTAAAAGTAATCCCCTCTTATCTTAATAAGAAGATTATTATTAGGTTGCTTAATATAGCTCTTAATATTATATTTTATATATTATTAGATACTATAATAATTATTAACTATACTCTTCTTAAAGGTTATCTCTTACTTATAGTAGTTTTATATTATCTTCTTAGTAAAAATATTATAATCCTCTTTTATAAACTAATTATAAATCTCTTAAAAAATAATATTTAGATTCTTACTGTTTTTAGTATAGGTGTGTATTAAGTCTTAAAGCAGTTTATAATAGTTACTAAGAGAATCTTAACTAGCTATATAAAAAGCTTACTTAAGAATCTTATAGTAAATATNNAATAGTATTAAGATATATATTATAAAACTATTATAAAGCTGCTATATAGCTAGATCTTACTAGTTACTAGTTATATTATTAACTAAACTAATAGATATAAATAAACTTTATAACTAAGGTATAATTATAGCTATAAAGGTTTATTAAACTAAGCCTTATTTAGGGGAGATTTAACTTAAGTAGTATTTTAAGTGCTTCTACTTTAGATATATTATATAATACTATTAGAAATAAGCTAGGTATAGCTACTATAAGAGAGCTTACTATATAAGAGATATAATATATTTTACCTCTACTAGTAAGATCCCTTTAGTGTGTTATAACTATAATAATATACACTTAGTATAGTTTTATATATACTATATAGTATAAAAGGAGTAAAAATAAGTGAGAAATACTTATATAAAAAGACCTATATAGTTTAGTATCTTAAGCGAGTAGTATAAATATATAGTATACTTATTATAAGATATAATAATACTAATACTAATACTAATTATAATACTAAACCACTCTGCCTAAAGGGGGCTGTTTAAGCCCCTAAAGTAGCCTTAAGCTAAACTAGACCTAAGTCTAAGTCTAACTCTTATAGTACTTAGACTAATTAACTAATTAAGAGAGTAAATACTATTAAAAGCTAAAAAAGGTATACTAAAACTAGTTAGTAAGAAGAATAATACTTAAAAGAATAAGAATAAGTAGTATAAGTAACTTAAACCTAACTAGAGACTAATTAAATTCTAGTATATAATTTAGGCTAAGCCTTATAAGAACTTATTATTATAAGTATATAATTAGCTTTTCTTATAAAGTAGACCTGCTTATAATATATATTACTATATATATATACTAAGCTTAACTTACTCCCCTCTTAAGTAAGAGTAGTAAAAGGTTTTTTATCTTATAGCTTACTATTAGGGTTTTTCCCTCTTATTATAGATTAGTTTAAGTTACTTAAAAGAAGGACTAAATAGCTATAAGCTAAATTAGGTATAAATAAATAAATAAATAAATAATAAGAGACTTTAAAATAAGTAAAAAAGTTTAATCTTTTTTACTTTTAGCTCTTTTAGATTAAAGTTTGTAAATACTATTAAATACTTAGCTTTTCTCACTAAGTTAAATAAAAGTATTAAGCTTACTATTAGTAGTAAGTAAAAGCTTTTTATCTGCTTATTTATTAATTATATTATTAGTAATATACTCTTATAGTAACTACTCTTAGGATATTTTAAGCTTATAGTAAATATACTATATTAATACTATCTTATCTATAATTAAGAATATCTAAAACTTAACTTTAATATTATTAAGTTTAGCTAGTATAGTAAGTAAACCTATTATAATATTATGTAAATTAAGTAGATAACTATAAAAACCTAGTAAGAATAAGTATTATATAAACTTAGCCTTTATAGTGATTAGAAACTAATAGATACTCTTAGTAAAAACTCTTCTTATTTATTCTTTAGTAGGTTATTACTAAAATTTATCTGTTTTATAAGTATAATTACCTCTACTCTTAATATTATATAAAATCACCTAATTAATACTACTTATTTTAAGTACTAAGAACTTATAAGATAGCTTTTTATTTTAATTTTTAAGAAGCTAGGTATTCTTACTACTATAGCTTATAAAAAGGTAAATAAAGTCTTTTATACTTTTTTATTTCTACTAAGATAAAAGTGATTATAGTCTTTTAGCTGCCACCTTAAATCTTAGTAAATATAGAAATTTATATATAGTACTATTATTCTTCTAATTATACTCTAAGTCTAGCTAAAAGCTAAACATATTAAGAAAAAACTTTATAGCCTCTTAAAAGCACTTACTAAAAACTTTTTCTCTTTTAACACTTTTTCTTATAATACTAAAAACTTCTAGGCTATAAAATAGCTATTAGTAGCTTACTAGGTTTTTACTAAATCTACTCTTATTATATATAGCCTTTTTATATACTTAAATATTACTAGCTTTTAGTTAAATATTATAGCTAAGTATAAAGTATTTTAATTTCTTATATATATATATATAACTTTAAGTTAACTAAAAAATAATAGTATATTAATTAGCTCTTAAAATATTCTTAATATATTTTATAGTATTTATACTTACTTTAGGTCTTAGTATTAGCACACCTTAGTAAGATAGATAAAACCTAATAATTATTATTTACTATTCTAAACTTTAGAGCTTTATAGTTAGCTTTTTTACTATTAGTATTTAGCAAGTTTATAAATTATTAATCTATTATTATTAAGATGCTTTATAGTATCTAAGTATAAGAATAAAAATAAGATAAGATTACTAGCTTAAAAGTAAAAAAAAAACTTTTAAATATTTATATAAGGTTATACTACTTAGAAGTTACTAAGAAATATAGTAAATATAATATAGTCTTTATATTTCTTAGTAAAAATAAATATAAGTAAGTTACTAGATATACTATTTTAAACTTTAGCTAATAAAAGAAACTAGAAAATATAAAGCTAATATTAGTATAATAAATTTTTATAATCTTATAGTAATACTTATTAACTATAAGAATATTCACCTTATAATTTTACTTTTACTTAACAGGTGTTTTAAAAATATATACTCTAATATTTATAAAATCTTTTAGCATCTCTAAGAAACCTGCTTTAAACTTATAAGATTACTTAATTATTAATCTAAAGATAAACTAGAGTTTAAAAACTTATTATAGTTAGCTATTACTACTAATAGTTTATATAAGAAGCTTCTTACCCTCTATTAAGTCTCTTATTTAAAGTTAAAAATAATAACTAAGATGAATTTTAAAGAGATATAAAACACTAAATCTCTTAATTTTAACTACTTATTTATATAAATACTAAAAAAAGCCTATTAAATAGATTATAAAGTTAAAATACTTACCTACCTAAGTAAGAAGAATATCTAGTAGGTTTAAAAATTATTATTTATAACTTAGTATATAAAAGTAAATACCTCTTACTAGGTATTCTTATAATAAATATTATTTATAATATAGCTTTAAGCTAACCTTATTTATAAACTTTAAGTATAAGAGTACTTACTTATACTTTACTATTAGTAACTTTATAAAAGTTAAGATATAATATATATATCTTATTAGCTTATTTGTTTATTCTTATATAATAATAAAGTATATTTTTATATAAGTTAAGTTTATATCTCTAATAAATTTAAAAGATAGTAATATAAAAGAATTAGTCTTAAAAGTTTTAATTTATAAGCTAAATAGTAAATAGGTAATTATAAGCTTACTAAGTATTACTCTAAAAAGTATATAAATAGTACTATAATATAATAATATATTTTTATTTATCTTATATAAGGTTTATTTTATATAGTATATATAAAGTAGAGATTTTATAGTTTTATTTAATCTAATTAAACTTATACTATTTATATTATATATTCTAAGTGTCTAATAAATCCTTCTAATCTTATTATACTCTTCTACTTTTAGAAACTCTTAGTGTTTTACACTTTTAGCTTATACTAATAAAAATATCCTAGCTTATATTATAATAATTAAGAATATTTTATATTCTTAGTTTACTTAACACTTTTTATATATTTACTCTTAGTGCTTTATAATCTTACACTAAGGCTATATTAGATACTATAAGGCTAGTTAGCAGATAGTACTAAGCAAAAGGTATATACTTATTACTAGCTAATACTTAACTAAAACAGAAAGCTTAAGCTTAAAATCTTATCACTTTATTAACTCTTTATTTTCTCCTCCTTTTATATTCCTAGCTATTATTAATACTATTTTTAACTATCTTACTATATATTATATTTATTCTTATAATTACTAGAGTTATTTAGTCTACTATTATAAATCTCTATTAAGTTATAGCTATTATTATTAAGCTTCTTAGAGTGTTTTTTATATAAGTATTATTATACTACTAAGTCTTAATCTCTTTTATCCTAAGGTATTACTTATTACTAATTACTTATATTACTAGGTGTTTTTAAGTCCTTTTAGCATATCTTACTTCTAATTATTTCTAATACTCTAATATTCTTTTAACCTTCTTATAGTAGGTTTTAAAGTATCTTTTATATTATTAGTATTTTTATCTCTTATTTCTTATATTATATTTTTATTTCTCTCTAATTAGTAATAATTTTTTATTCTCTTATCTTTTAAGCTATCTTTAAGTTAGCTAGTATTTTATTCACTTAGTAATACTTATCTTTTTTAGTTTTATACTTTTAGTTTATATTACTAAATAAAACTTAAGATTTTATTTAAGTAATTATACTATTCTAAACTTATAAGAATTACTTAACTATTCTTAAAAAGTGCTAAGTAATTTCTTTAAGTATAAAATATATCTCTTATACTATTAATATTATTAGGAGAGACTTATAATATAGTATAAGTTAAGTATTAAGGTAAGTTCTTTCTCTCTTAACTTTATCTTCTTCTTATAGTATTTTACTATATTAATCTAAATAGGTTAAGATAGTTATTAGCTTAAGATAACTATAAAACTATAAGAGTACTATTATAACTAAATCTAGATTCTAATCTAAGTTAATACTAAGATTAGTTTAGAATTTTTCTTCTCTCTTTATAGTTTATAAGTATTATATTTACTATACCTAGTAAAAAGGTATTTATTTATAAATAATTTAGTACTACTCTTTTTATAATAAATAGTATCTTACTTCTCTTAAGAATATATTATTTTATACTTTAGCTTTATAATATAAACTATTTTAATATAGTTAGTTAGTATAGTACTATAACTAATATCCTATAAGTGTTTATAAACTTACTAATAAGTATTACTATAGAAACTATAAGTATTATTAAGATTAGCTTATAAGTTTTACTCTCTTTTTATTTTTTATTTTAAAAGGTCTACTAAAATCTTAGTAGTATTAAAACCTAAATCTTAGCTATAAGAAGTATAAGAACTTTAACTATTATCTTAATACTAATATATATAGTAGGTATATTCTTAAAACTTAAATATCTTATTTACTAACTAAGCTTAAGCATCTTAGTAAATATTACTTACTTTATTAGTAGAAGTTTATCTTATTAAAGCTTATTACTAGAAGTATAAGAATTTAATATTAAGATAAGTATCTTAAAATACTATACTAACACTAAAGCTAATATTATTTAGCTTACTTTTACAGGCTTACTATCTTAGTAGCTTATAAGTATTAGGTTTTATAAGAGATATCTTAAGTAATACTTATTAGACTAGTAGACTACTTATATTAATATAGTTAATCTTTTAAGATATAATCTAAGTAGTATATCTTAATATTAATAATAAGAGTTATAATAAGATAAGAGTTTAGCTTTCTATGCTTTTAAGTGTAGAAAATTATTATAAGAAGTTTTAACTTTTCTTTTTACTTATATTAAGTTATAAGCTTAGCTTTATAGTATCTCTAATTAAAAAACCTTTATTTCTCTCTAATAATAACTAACTAAATAAATAAAAAAAGGTAAATATATTTCCTAGCTAAAGCTAAGTTAATTAATTAAAAGTTTACTATATTATACTCTACTAAGAGGATTTTAGAGCTTAGTAAGTTATACTAATTTAATTTCTTATACTAATATACTATATATTATATTTTAAGAGAAACAAATTTAATTCTAAGTATTACTAGCTTTTACTCTATTAAGGTATTATAATTTTAAGCTAGTATAAGTAAGTTAGTATTTATATTTTATATAATACTAGATTTTAGTATTATAATAACTAGTATAAGCTTTACTAGAGTGATAAGTATAAGATAAGATAAGTATATCCTTTTAGTATATCTAAAATTTTTAATATACTAGTAGGACTAATTAAGGTTTTTAGTCTAAATAATAAATAATACTATAATACTTAGTAGAAACTTAGTTTTTAGTATATTAAGAAATTCTCTTAGTATACTAGTAATACTACTAGCTTAAGTTACTATATAATTAGTAATATTAAGTATAAGATAAAAAAAGACCTAAGAGAAATAATAAGGTTATAAAGTAGTATATACTACTAGTATTTTATAACTATTAAGTGCTATAAAATTAATATTACTATTAAGTATTAAAGTTAAAATAAAGTTATTTATAATATATTTATAATAATATAAATTAAATTAAGAGCTAACTAATAATAATATAAGATATTATATAAAGGCTTAGATAAGTAATTATTATTAAAAATAAATTATAAACTTATAATATATACTAAGTAGAATAATACCTAGCTATAAAGGTGATTTTTATACTAATAGGCTATAACTATAAAATATACTATTAGGCTTAATATAAGGTTTATAACTAATACTATAAGCTTTATAATACACACTTAAACATCTTATACTATATTTATAATAATATACTAAAATAGTCTAACAGGCTACTTATAAAATATATAGTATATACTAGATATACTATTTTATTCTTATATATTTTATAACCTATATCTAAGCTATATTATGCTTAACACTATATTAATACTAGACAGTATACCCCACCCCCTATAGAGACTATATTAAAACCCCCCCCCCCCAGGTAGGTAGCTATAGGTGATTTTATGTAACCCCCCTGAGACAACTATGATACGCTGTGCAAGCAGGGAAAATACACAGGTTAACAGACTGTCTGACTGACTGACTTACTTAGTTATATAAAGAGATGCTATAATATGTGTGTGCAAGAGATCTTACACATATACATCACGTACACCTGTATTTAACATACATAATAAATCTTATCCGCACAGCCGGCTGTGCACCTATGAGTCGCCTGATAATCACCGATTAGTCATTTATCAGTCACTGGCGACGACTCTCACCTCCACGCGGTGCTGGCTGGGAGCCTGTTAATGCCTTTGCCTGGGGACATTTGCAGAGCTGAGAAGAGTCACCACAGGCCAGTATTTGTCCGCTGGTTTGGGCTACGGTTGCATGGACGCCTTGCGAGCCCTACCACCCATAAGCCACAAGGGAACACTACTAAAGCTATACGTCCCACGACAGCGAGACCGAGCCTACATTTGATAGACAGACGGGTTATAAAATGAAACACCCTAAGGCTCTGTTAAAAGAGGATAAGGCGTGTTAAGACAGAGGTAATTTATCTATATAAACTGTTTTCTTAGGGCTCTTATAGTTCTTTAAAGTGTTTATTTTTTCTCTGCTTAGTGTTTATATTATATTCTCTTTAGGGGTTATAAGATGTTTATCATATTCTTATTATATATATTACTAATTAGTCTTTTATTAATTAGTATTTAAGATCTTATTCTTAATTTGTTATTATTATTACTATTAGAGTATTTAATTATGTTTTTATAGTTATTTATACATCTTATACACCTAGTAAATTTAGCATCCTTTAAAATAAGAGTGATTATTACTTATAATAAATATAGTTATATATATAAGTTAAATCTAGATATAAGATGTAGCATAATAAAAGCAATACTATATATTATTACCTTTAAGCGCGAGTAGCGCATTACTTGTTAAACAAGCACCTCAGCTAGACGATCTGCTGCATTCTTATCCCCCCACTTAATAATGTTGCGATTCCCGCTCTCTTCCATCTTGCGCGCCACAAAGGATTCCATCGCCTTCCTCTGTGGCTGTGAAAGAAGTTCAAGCCTGGCCTGGTAGTCCTGGTTCTCGTTTGGTCCGAAGTAGCTCTCGTCCAGGAACTTCCACCAGATAAAATCAAAGGCCCAGCTCTTCCTAGCCGCGTAGTTAAGCATCCAGGTCCGCTTCTCCCAGCTCTCCCGCATACATTGAGAGAGCGGCGGTTCCATTTTTCTGCCGGCAGTCGGTGAAATGCCATTGACCTTTTCGGCTGGGTTCATCGCTGTTATCTTACTCTCCTCGGCTACCAAAACGCGTAGAAAAGTCCGCAGCCGAGGTTCATAGGCTTTCATCCATTCGCGGTATCCGCCAGTCCAATATTCCGGTTCTTCAAGTAGCAACCACCAGGGCGGGTCAAAACTGCATTGTGCAGGGGCGGCGTACGTGAACGCCCAGTCAATAACGCCGACAACCCGCAGATCCTTATCGAGGAGAACGTTGGCCGGCCTGAAGTCCTCAGAGAACAGCCTGAACTCCCCGTCCAATTTCGACAGCTCCGGCACAAGGCGCCCTTCACTAGCAAGGTTCCGGAATAGTTGACGAGCGACATATTTATCGCGGGCGTCTTCCTCGTCTTCGACGGCGTCGTTGTGCTGGAACGTCAGCTGGGCCATGTGCATATCACTGAGAGCCCTGTGCCACTCGTCCGCAGATGCGTAGGTCTGGGACGGTAGGACGTTTGCTGGTGTGTTGGTGTGTACGACGATGTCGTTCATGTTCGCGATCAAGGGACGTCCCTTTACAGAAACAGAGTTCTCGCCCTTGTTTTCGACAAGTGAGCCAATTCGAGGGAACCTCAGGGTAGATAGCTGCAGCAATATGTTGGCCATCTGGCCGTATAAAAACTCAAGTTTCTCCTCAGTGATGTCTGGGTTCAGGACGGGTCGCTCATCAACCGCGCGTTCTGAATCAAGAAGTGCCCGAGACATGTTATAATAATGATCAATGTAGTCCATAATGATGAACGGGCCCAGGCCCGTGGGATTTTCGGCAGCAGTTCCGTAATGGTAGATGTGTGGGACCGGGATAGTGGTATGGGCCGCAACATATCTTATTGTGGCCACCTCATATCGAACTTTTTCCTCGGGAAATCGAATCACGCCTGCTCCTGTCAGTGGCCTAGAGAAGTGCTGTATACGGATGACGGCGTACCCTGGATTGGAACCCTCATTATCGCCGATGAGCCGTCTTTATACTCAAGGCGGTAGACGGTATTGTACCCACCCTTAACCGCGGAATGTATGAGCTCCGGCTGACCATCCTTGTATTTCAGGATAAACCTGCCCACGGCGCGATATACCTGGTTCGTGCGAATTGACTCGTTCCACTCATCAGTGTCTTGGTCGAGTTTTTGCCAAACGAGGTCGTCTTTCTCCATGCAAAGGAACCTTGGCTTGGCGGGCATTATGGGCAGCGTGAACTCGGCCGTGGTGTAGGAAGATGAAAGTGTCGAGATGTTGGCGAAAGAGGAATCTTAGGGATAAATCCAACGATTGTCAGAAGAGGGCAGGGTGGGCGTGCTACGTGAAGTAGGATGGAACGAACGTCTCGCGTTGCAAGGAAGAAAGATGAAGGTGGACGGCGAAGCTGAAGATGGTTTGACCCTTGCAGTCTTGATTCCTCAGGCCAAAACTTGAGCCAGGAAAGCGCCCATGTTTCAAATAGTGCATCAAGCCCCCCAGTACAACCGAAATAGCACAGCTTCTTACGCGCCGACCGGGTGTGGTGAAACCGCCCTCACTAGGCAGCCAGCTAGGCAACTAGGCTACAACACGCAATCCTTTCACCCCTTTGGCACCGATGTACTCGCTCCCCTTTTCTTCCCTTTTCTTCCGGGTACAAAGAAAGATATCAGGACTAGCGCTTTTATCGCGGGCAGAATGATACAATAGGATCTAACGGCAGCGATCGTCGCTACTTCCTAACACCGCGGAAGACATTCACAAAACGCTGGCCTCCATGTTGAGGCCTCGATGCCAGAGGTGAGACGCCCAATGGTTGCTTGCCTCGTGGCATGATTCGACCTTGTGCGGGTAGGAGACGGCGGGCATGGTAATGTAGCTTCAAAGGGCAAATGATGGCGCGGGAATACAGACTTGAGTGTTTACCACCTTGTGGCAACGCGATGTGCCGTTAGGTTGGTGGTGAACATCATCTGTGCCATTACATTTCAAGTTGCCCCTCAAGCCCCGCTTTGATGATGCGGCGATGATCAGTGGGGGAGCATTCGGACAGTCACGCAGAACTCAGCCGTCAGCGGATCCATTGTCCTTCAACACTCGATCTTCGTCAAAGCTTGCGTCAAGGTTCTGTCGGGGTTCTGAAATAGCTTTTCAAATATCCTAGAAGACTTGAAGGAGATCCTTGCAATAGAGATAGGAATGGATCTGCAGGATGATACGGACGAATAGAGTACTTTTGTGAGGATGCATTGGCATACACCTCTTAAATCGCGTCGCAGCTTCAATCGCGCTACAGCCTGCAGTTGCCTTTTCTGCTACCTTTACTACTGTTAAAGCTATAGTTGTAACCACCTAAAGACAGGATAGAAGCGTGTTTTATTAGGTCTTAAGTAGGAGGTGACCTCTTTTTATAGTAGCTGTAACATAAAAGTAATATTATATAACATCTCTGCGGTATAATTATGTGCTTTTGCTGAACTACCTTGGCAGATATGCTTGGTATTGTTAGAAACTAGCCGCCCTTCTCTTTGTGAATGCCAGGCCTCTTTCTATCCCTAATCACTGTGGAAGCGTCACACTATTCGAGCGGTAGAGTGACGCGTTGTCTGTTCAGGGAAGATAAGACAAGCTGAGTGAAACTTTTCAGGGACGCGTGACAGAGTGAGTACCAGGAGTGGTAATCCACTTGTGAAAAAAAGCGTATTAACAAGTTGAATTTAACGTAATTGTCCGGGCTTTGCTACGGCCGGGGCGAGGTACTAGCAATAACCACAAGAGGACCTTTTACGAGGCCGAGGCTCAGGCGCGTACTTGGCCAGTTAAATGAGCATGGGAAGCGCCTTCGGTCCTCAGTCGCGTGGCTACTAATAACAGTCGATCGGGTCTCATTCCCTCAACAGCTCAACCGCCCCGCCGCATCGTCTACATAGTGGGGCCAACCGGGTAGGTACAAGCACCGGATAATAATATTACATTTCCTATCGCAACCGAAAACCGTAATCGCAACAACAGCACAACACAAAACACCAAAACGGCAACTCCCCAGGTCACGCGCTGAGCAAGCGAGCAATGGAATCAGCAGCCTTGTCAAAACCTATTCGTCAGTGGCTATCCTCAGTCGAGTCTGCGCAGCCGTCCTGCGGCACGAAGCGTAAGCGCCGAGGTCCCCCCCGAGATGATCCTCGCCTCCCGTCCTCCTCCGTCGCATCATCAGAGCTGTCTTCGTCCGTCTCGCCGGGGTCCTCGCCCCTAAAGCAGCTGCTCGCCATGGAGCTCAACGACGATGGCTTCACGCGCAGGAAGTTTGGCGACAATCCAGGCGGGCTTCCGGCTGCGCTTGTGGTGTTAATACGGAAGCTCACACGCATCGGTCGGGGCGTGGGCGTCATTCCGTTGTCTGTTAAGGTACCTGACTTTTTTTTTCCCTTCAATCCCCTCTCGTATCACACATAGGACCTACCTAGGTTAGGAGTTCGGTATTTAACCTTCAGCCCGCTCTGTTATTGTGCCTATAGCCCGATATTGAAGCCTCGCTATGCCTCGACGACGACGCCTTTCGCTCCGAGCCTGGCCACGAGCCGGTGCAGCGAGCTCTGCCCTGGCGGACGGCCATGCTCGTCATGCAACGAGCCAACGAATGCGAGATGCTGGGGGAGGAGGAGGCGGCTTGGAATGCCGAGGTGCACCACCACTTGCTACGGTGGACCTTTCGACCTGAGGCTCAACGCCAGCTGGTCGACTTTCGGACATGGTAAGTTGGCACATTTCCCCATGTTACCTACCCAGACAGGCACGGTCAAACTAACAGAATACTCCCGCAATCCAGTACAACGGCTACTGTCTCACCCCACTATCTCGCGCGAAATGCCTCACACAAGCTGGTAGATTTCTGTATCTGTATCAATCCCAGCGTCGACAGCCAGCCATGCCCAGCCCAGGCGAGGATCGACGGGCTCCGCAAACAACGAAACGACCAATCCATCAACCATACCGCTTACAGCCCCTTCGAGAACCAGCCCATTGCCGTTTCCATCGCGACCAAGAAGCCGGGCGGGGACCTCAACAACGCCGTGCTGCAGGTCGGCAGCTGGCACGCCGCGCAGTTTCGGAGCCTCGATGCTCTCAAGGCGCTCGCGGATGCGCTGGGATGGCGGGGGAGCGGGGAACACGGCGTGCGACCAGCCGGGGACGAACGAGGGGACAGGGATATGGGCGATGCCGGCGAGGGCACCAGCAAAGGCACACAAATTGGCAGGGACAAGGACGAGGCCAAGGCACAGAACCTGGGAGAGGGAATCCCGTTCCTGCCGGGCATTCTCATCCACGGCCACGACTGGAGTTTCGTTGCCAGCACGCCTGCGATGGCGGCGCGTCCGGACGACAAAGGCCGAGGCAGTGTGGACGGGCAAAAGGCTGCACTCTACACCAAGATAGCGCTGGGCACCACCGAGACTCCTCTGGGCATCTATTCCATTGTCGCGGCCTTGCAGTGTCTGGGCGCCTGGGTCGAGGATTCGTACTGGCCGGCTTTTAGAGAAGGAATTCTTAAGCTATAATAGTTTTAGTGTGAGGGCTCTCCATCAACCTCGTTTCATAAACACCACATCCAGTGACCGTTTCAAACCGAGATGAAGTGTTGGCAGCCAGTATAACACAGAACCGCGCGATGACATGGCCACGCCCGTGTTAATGTTTGTCCTCGAACTCGCTTTGTTATAAGCAAGGTTCCGTTGAGGGGGTCATCGATCCACCAGTAGCCAACCTCTGGGACGGGCACACAGCACCACACAGCACAGCACCGCACAGCACCGCACCGCACAGCACCGCACAGCACCGCACAGCACCGCACAGCACCGCACAGCACACTTTACACAGTAGAGGGGGGCAGCAGACGGCAGCAGAGGGGGGGTATCAGACAGTCATGACTGCCCCACTGTTCTAGGATAACGGAAACGTCCCGCTCCCCCCCGCTCCCATGGCATGTTTACTGCATAAATATTTCCCGGTTGTAGACTTCGCGAGTACCAACTCTTCTCGTACAGTGCGTTTCTCGTCAGAGATATTTCTGACAGATTGTCCCAGAACCTGGCGGGCGGGCGGGAAAGCCGGATGGCTGAGTTTGGGCTTCTTCGGTGAACGACGCGCAATGTCGGTCGGCGGCGGGCTCGAGCATGAGAGACGGCGTTTGCGGGAGGCAGGTGAGGCTGACTGGACAGACGGAGGACTCTGTGACGTGACCATCCTCAAGCCTTGAGCGCCCGAGAGCCTCGACAGGGAGATGCAGGAGAAGGCCAATATATGTCAACACGGTACGGAAAGGTGCGCGATATTGCTACGCGCTGACCTCGGGTCGGGAGGTGGAGCCTGTTGCGCAGCCCCGCTTGATATGGAATAAACGATAGCCAGTCATTTAGCGAGGATTGTTGCTGCGTAATACCTAGATGAATGGAGCCGCGGGGTTTAGTACTACCGCGTGATTGGCTGATCGATGGAATGTAACCCAACTTCTCAACCGCCGTATCTCAGGACGATGATTTCACGCTCATGTGAGTTGAACCATCTTGCCAATGGGGATGCTGATAGAAACACTCGTCTACAGATTGACCATTAACACCCGTAGCCTCGGATGCAGTCGATCCAGGATGCAGTAGTCGTCATCACTTGGTCCGTAAGATTTGAAGAGGGCCAAGGAGCATTCTAGAAAGAAGGATTCGATAACACACCGAACTTGCTTCTAATTGTCAGTATTGACCAGAGCGTTAGAGGCGTCTCGTACCTCATTCTCCAACGTGTTGACCTTGGGGAATATCAGGCCAGGTGTCTTCTTAAAGTAATAGTCGACTTCTTCCAATATCCCATCGACTCTCTGTCCCAATTCGGAATCCTTTTGATAAAAGCAGCCAAGCTCTTCGATTAACCCCTTCGTATCGTCTAGTGAGGCCGTCATAGCATTTAATGATTGGGGATCAACGAGGGATTCAGGGTATTTCTCAAGCAAGCAGGCGGTCGAAGCTGGCAGAAAGTTATTAGCCTTGTCCACGAGGCTGGCCGCCGAATGTCAGCTAGTCGGGTTTCAGCCTGATGATGTGGCGTACACGGGTTCCGGCTCCTGCTTGGAAGCAGCCGAAAAGGACACCGACTGTCAAGACTTGTCGCGATATGCAGCTGGCAAGCTTCGGCTGTCGAACAGTTGCTTCAGTCGAAGAGACGCGGGTCAACATGAGCCAATGAGCCCAAATGAGCCAAATGAGCCACCAAATCGACCAATTGGATCCATGAGACCTAGCATGGTTTGGTGAGAGTTTGATAACAACAGAGAAGCAGTTAATAGACAGGATCGTTGACAGAAAGGCAGTTTAATGTATTCCTTAACCCCCATCTCGACGATCGTAAGGAGTGTTTCTATTGCAATATTCATAATTACGTCTTCACAACGAGTGAGATACTTCCAACATTTGGATATCAGGAACAGTGCTCCAGGCTCTTAAGATCCTGCCCCGTCCGAGTCAGCCTTCTTGTTGTCCTTTCTTTATCCTCTTCAACCCATTTCCTCCGCTCAATTAACCCAGGAGGCCGGTCTCTTAAGTGTAGAGAGTTGCGCAGAGATTGGAGTCATGCCTCAATAGGACGAGCTTATGTGCCCACTTCGCCGGCCATCTGGATCTAAAGAACCCCCCTACTCACCTAGTGGAGTGGGCAATGCATCATTGTGATCAACTGAAGGAAGTGCATTAACCTACGGAGTAACACTCCTTTCCCAGTATAGGGTGTATATACTAGTTACATTTTAGTCTTTGATACCAGCGCCGGTTTCTAAACGACTCATTTGAATAGCGCCAGCTATCAAAAGGCTACTCTACGCAGTATGTCCACTCGGTTACTCTCTACCCTTGTTCAACTTCTCCACAATCACACATCAACACGAATCTGAACCGTGACCGACGCAGGAGGTGGCCGAGACTCATCCGGGTCGTACGACGTGGTTATTGAGGATGCTGCAGTTCGAGCAACTGTTACGAAAGGGAGCAACATGGAGATTGTGATTTCATCCGGCCAACGAACTAAAGCCGACAGGGAGACCAGGAGGAAGGCGAAGGAGGACGAGGAGAAAAGGACGAAAGACACCAGTGAGGAGAAGAAAACTGGGTGAAAGCCCCTATCAGCAAGAAAAGGGAATTGTGTTGACGGACGACCCGAGGAGCCTCGACCCATTCTTTAATGCTGTATAACGCCTCCGTGGAAAAGATACACGACATATACAGCCGCCACTCATTATTATTCGAAACGAGACTTCAGCAACTCTACATACTTTGCTTTATCGGCAAGCTTCCTTTTGACAACACCACCTGCGTCATCGCACCAGAATTCTGACACGGCTCGCTCGACCTCAGAAGACAAGCACCCCGGTGGGCAAAGGTGGTCTTCAAGCAGAAAGTTCATACCATCCACTGATGTTAGGCAATGCCAGAACCACAATCCTTTTGATTCCCACATCTCTTCCATGGTTGCCGAGACTGGAATGCCATGCTCCATCGTCGCCTCGTGTTCCTCCTTTTCCAATACGCCCATAAATTCCTGTCGTACCTTGTCGTATGTCTCGTATTCCTTGCCAAAAATCTCGTCAATGCTGCACCCAGTCAGCCAATATGGGACATCTAGCATCTCCACTGGCAGAGCGCAGATCCATTCCAAGTCAATAAAAAATTTGACATTCCAGTCGTGGTCGACGAAAATGTTGCTTGGATTAACGTCAGTAAGCTTGAGAAGATATGGCCCTCGGCGGTATTCCCGTTTGAGATAACGATGCGAGATTGCTCGCAGTAACGACAATACCGCCATCTGCCCGCGGCAGTCGTTCTCGCTGAAAGCGGCATTTGGTTGAGCGAGGAATCGCTCATCGTGAACGGTAATCAGGTCGGAAACAAAAGCGTCCGTACAGGAATGTACATGGTTGCGTTGTATTGATCTTGGTGTGCCGTCGTTTTCCAGGATTGCAAGCGAGCAAGATAGGTATCGGTTTGTCAGGGCCACTGTACCATCATTGTGGAACTGGAAAGAACCAATGCGAGGCTGAGGGATACGGGCCAAAGAGAGCATGATTCGGGTCAAGCCGTGGAACAGTCTTTGCCTGCGTTCTGGATCTGCCTTGTGCTTGTCCAGAGTGTTTGATAGCATTTGTACCGTGTCGGAGCCGATGTGCTCCAGTAGCATGTATGCCGTACGAATACTCGGGGCTGTCGAGGTATTCGTATATTGCGACAAGATGGGAAATCGAAACAGGGAGTAGACGGAGCGCCATAGTGTATGCAGAATGCGGATATAGAATGGCCGGTGCGTTACGTGTGTGAACTAGACTCTTCCATCAGTATAAATGCAAATGGGAAGAGGTTTGGGGGGTTATCTACCCGGCGCCCATCCGAAAACCCAAAGCCAAACAGGTGAGGAATCCGGACATCGGGACATTTTTCTTGCATCCACACATACGCTCCGACCTCAGAGCTAAGCTTCTCATCCACAATCCCAGCAAGTCGATGAGGCTTGGGGCAGCGAAAGACAAATTTCGTAGTCAACCCGCCTCAGACCACTTTAACAAGGACGCAAACATTGAACGCCCCTTGAATCCATACTTGTGGATCGAGAACTATGCATGCATCTTCGTTTCTGAGCCCGAGGTGGTGCCTGACAACAGATTCGATTGACTCTCGCTGGGCCCAGAGGTCGGTGTACTGATTCTTCATTGCAGGGACATAATCGAGTTCCCTCAGAGCATTGTAGTTCTTGCGAAGAGCCGACGAGTACGTGATAGGGGGACGTCCGAGGAGTGGTAGTCGATCAGGCATGGCGGTTGAATCAGGCCAACCGAGGCCGTTAAACCGAGCTTAGGCGTATCGCACCGAGGAACCTTATGACCGCTTTCGAGTTCTCAATCTAACACCTGAATCCTTAATCTGATCCCACAATCTAACATATGACTTTAATCTAATTTCGAAAAGTAGCGCGCTAGTATAAGTAAGGGGAGCTGAGCCGGAGATAAGCAATATATGCGGAATAGAAGCAACAGTGGATAGGGCGGATTATAGGAAGAAGTAGAAAGTAGAGAAGAGTATAACTCTTTTTAAATATCTTACTATTTTTTTTAGCATAAAAGAGATAAATAAATCCTAAGCTTATATATTATGTATAAATAAGATAAACTTTAAAAAAGCTAATATAAAAAGATATAAAAATTATAATAAATAATAATAAGAGAAAAGTATAGCTTATAACTAAGTTATAAGTAATAACTAAGTTATAAGTAATAACTAAGTTATAAGTAATAACTTAAATAAAGACTACTTAGCTAGTTAATTACTACTTAATAATAACTTAATTTTAATTTTATAAAAAGCTAGCTTAAAATAAGAAACTAATAGGTTATTATATAATATAAATAATTATTATAAACTATATATTATATAGCTAGATATTATAAATTAACTTTTATATAGCTTAAGCTAAATAAAAATATTATTTACTAAGAGTAGTTAAGCTTTAACTATTAGGTTAGTTAAAAGCTTATATTAGTATTTAACTTTAATAAGTAAAAAGCTTTTTACTTTTTATTATAAAATCTAGTTTTATAATAAGAGAAAAAGTAAAAAAATAAAAAATAATAGCTAAAGTAGTATAGCTTAGTATAGTAAATAAGCTATAAGTATAATAATAAACTATAGTGTATTTTTATAAAGTTGTTAACTAAATAAATAAGTTTATATTTATAAAGTAAGAAAATCTTTTTTACTAACTTTTTTAAGACTTTTCTTATTTTAGATAGTAAAACTTTAAGAATTCTTATAAAAGTAAGATTATTTTTACTTTTTAAAAGTTCTTATAGAAGTAAGATTATTATTTTATTTTATAAGCCTTTCTTAATATCTTACTAAATAAAAAAAAGCAATATAGTAAATAGTATATAATAAAAAAACTAATATAAAGTTAACTAAATTAAAAATTTATAAAGTTAATACTACTAAAGGAAAAAATTCTTACTTATATAATTAAGATATCTTAAGCTAGTAAGTAAAATAGTTATTTATTTTATTTATTTATTTATATACTATTTTAACTTTATAATTATTTAGACCTTTTTTTAAGTAGCTTAGACTAGTTTATAATAAAGGGGAAAAACCTAATAGTAAGCTATAAAATAAAAAACCTCTTACTACTCTTACCTAAGAGGAAACTAAGTTAGGCTTAGTATATATATATAATAGTGTAAGTTTTAAGCAGGTTTACTTTATAAGAAAAGCTAGTTATATACTTATATTAATAAATTCTTATAAGGCTTTACCTAAATTATATGTTAAAATTTAATTAATCTTAGGTTAAGTCTAAGTTGCTTATACTACTTATTCTTCTTATTCTTTTAGGTATTATTCTTATTACTAACTAGTATTAATATACCTTCTCTAACTTTTAATAGTATTTACTCTCTTAGTTAGTTAATTAGTCTAAATATTATAAAGGCTAGACTTAGACTTAAGTCTAGTCTAGCCTAAGGCTGTTTTAAAGGCTGTTTAAGCCTCTTTTAGGCTGGGTGGTTTAGTACTATAATTAGTGCTAGTGTTAATACTATAATATTCTGTTAAGTAAAATAGTAATATAATAAACTAATACTCTTTTTAGCTATTTTAAAAAAGGTCTTTTCTTATATAAAAGAAAGTCTTAAAACACTTTTAAGAAAGTTTTTAACTATATTTTAAGACCTTCTCTTAGCTTTTTTTAAGACTACTTTAGGATTTTCTAAAGCTTTCTTAAGACTAATTAGTAGGAAATTTCTCACTTTATTAAAGCTACTTTTTTATAACAGCTAGGTTTAACCTAAAGGTATAAGATAAGTTTAAAATATAAGAGTATTTAAACTAATAGTTTAAAATATTATAGTAAGTAATATAAATTATAGTCTAGTAATAGTAAAATAATAAATTTAATATAACTAAGTATATATATTATAGTTATAATATAGTTAAACTATATAACTCTAACCTTAAGTCTTATATAATTAAAAGAGAAAAAGTAAGTACTAAGATAATTCTACTAGTTATAACTACCTAGTCTTAACTTAAGTTATAATATAATATCTCTCTCTTCTATTAGTCTTATTTTTAAGGCTTATAAAGTAAACCTTTTCTTATAAGATAAGTACTTAATATTCTTAGTTTTATAATTATTTTTATACTCTTAGCTAATTATTATATTAAGTTATATTTTTAAGAACTTATTATATTATAAGGTTATATTTACTTATTTACCTTTTATAAATATTTAATAGTTACTTTTACTATATCTTAATTACACTCTTAAAATCTATTTTAACCTAACTAACTTTCTTTATAAACCTTTTTTACCCTCTTTCTACTTTTATATTATTACTATATTATATATAATAAGCAAGCTAAGTAAAATAAAAGATATTAAGATTATAAACTATCTTTTTTCTCCTCTTAAGAAAAATCTTTTACTATAAAACCTACTCTTACTATAAGCTAAGCCTAGTATAAAAATAACCTATAATTAATTTAAAGATCTTATTATTAAGACTAAATATAAACTTAAAGTAATTATCTTAAAAGCTACTTTTCTCTTAGTTTAAAAAATAGTAATAGTTTTAGCTAATACTATTATAAGCTATACTTAATATATAAGTAGTAAGATTCTAATCTTAGTATCTCTTATAAAAATAATTATAACTACTATTAAAAAAGTAATATTAGCTATCTTTTAAAAAATACCTATTAAAATCTTAACTTAAGCTTAAGTTACTTATAATAAGAGAATACTCTTATCTCTAATAGTATTACTATTAAAAGTAATCTCTTCTTATCTTAGTAAGAAGATTATTATTAGGTCACTTAGTATAGCTTCTAATATTATATTTTATATACTATTAGATATTATAATAATTATTAATTATACTCTCCTAAGAGGTTACCTCTTACTTATAATAGTCTTATATTACCTTTTTAGTAAAGATATTATAATCCTCTTTTATAAACTAATTATAAATCTCTTAAAAGATAATACTTAGATTTTTACTATTTTTAGTATAAGTATATATTAGGTCTTAAGATAGTTTATAATAGTTACTAAGAGAATCTTAACTAGCTATATAAGAGGCTTACTTAAGAATCTTATAGTAAATATCTAATAATTAAATAATATTAAGATATATACTATAAAACTATTATAAAGCTATTATATAGCTANNCTAAACTAATAGATATAAATAAACTTTATAACTAAGATATAATTATAATTATAAAGGTTTATTAGACTAAGCCTTATTTAAAAGAGATTTAACTTAGGTAGTACTTAAAGTACTTTTACTTTAGATATATTATATAGTACTATTAAGAATAAGCTAGATATAGCTACTATAAGTAGGCTTACTATATAAGAGATATAATATACTTTGCTTTTACTAGTAAGATCCTTTTAGTATATTATAACTATAATAGTATATACTTAGTATAATCTTATATATACTATATAATATAAAAGAAGTAAAAACAGATAAGAAATACTTATATAAAGAGACTTATATAATTTAGTATTTTAAGTAAGTAGTATAAATATATAGTATACTTATTAAAAGATATAATAGTATTAATACTAATACTAACTATAGTACTAAACTACTCTGCTTAGAGAGGGCCTAAATAGCTTTTAAAACAGCCTTAAGTTAAACTAAACCTAGGTTTAGCCTTAGTAGTATTTAAGCTAATTAACTAATTTAAAGAGTAAATACTTTTAAAAGTTAAAAAAGGTATATAAAGTAATAAGAATAACACTTAAGAAGATAAGAAAGATAAGTAGTATAAGTAACTTAAACCTGCTTTAAGATTAAATAAGTTTTAATATATAATTTAAGCTAAGCCTTATAAGAAGTTATTAAAATAAGTATATAACTAGCTTTTCTTATAAAAGCTAACCTGCTTAAAACTTATACTATTATATATATATATTAAGCCTAACTTGCTTTTCTCTTAGGTAAGAGTAGTAAGAGATTTTTTATCTTATAGCTTACTATTAGGTTTTTCCTCTTTATTATAAACTAGTCTAAGTTACTTAAAAGAAGGTTTAAATAACTTTAAAGTTAAAATAGTATATAAATAAATAAATAAATAAATAATATTATATTAGAATTATAGTTTTAATAGTAAACCTTTTAAAGTATTTCTAAAAGTTAAAATAAGTTAAAAAACTAGTATTTAGTAATTTTTTAATAATAGCTAATAAAAATATAATAAAGTCTTTATATAGTATTAGTATAATACTAATAATATTATAACCTAGTATATATTAAAACTTTCCTAAGATTTTATAATACTAGTTAAAACTAGTAAACTCTAATAAAAATATAACTAAAACTAGCTTAGCTAACTAAACTCTTTTTTCTTCTCTTATTATTATATTTTTAAAAACTAAGGTTTTTTTTTTAACTTACTTATTTAGTACTTTTTTCTAGTAATATTAATATTAGCTAGTAATAGTATAACTATTAGTTACTATTAAACTAGCTTATATTAGTATTAGTTTTTAAACACTAGTTAGTATTAGTATTTACTATTACTAATATAATTAGTATTAATATTTAACTTTACTTTTACTTATATAAGGCTATTTAACTTAAATAATATATAGCTTAAAAAAAGCTCTTAATAAACAGCTATTAAATACAGTATATATATAAAATCTTCTTACTTTTTACTTACTATAAAAAGAGTCTTCTTCTAAAAGTATATAAATTTCTAGTTAAGATAGTAAATAACAATTAGCACTATATATTTATTTAGAGTATTATAGCTAGATTGTAACTAATTGTCCCCCCGTCTATTACTTTACATTATAAAGTGGATATTTATATTTAATCTATTTGCCCACTATATCCCAGTAATGCAAATGTAAATGTTTACCTTGGCCGCATCTGAATGCAGCCTAAACATCTGTCACTTCTCTGCCTCTCCAACCTGCCGATTGCTGATACACCTTACGCTCCTACAAAGAGACCTGTCCTGACCAGATAGCCAGTAGTAGTTGCCGTAATTGATGTAAATGCCCTCTCCCGGATGAATAGTGCGGGTCGCCTCCAGCATTACGTGCCATCGCCCAGACAGCCTAGCGTCTATAAAGGCGGCATTGGCGTCACAGGAGTGGTTGACCTTTCGCGTCCAATTCCCCATACATCGTGGGTATACCTGGCAGACAACGACGGGTTCATCAGAGCTTTGTAGATGATCCCGCGACATGTCACAAGCCCAGCCGTTCTGGAACCAGCCTGGTGGAACTAGCTCGCCTGTCAACTCCCCGATAATGTCTCCTCTGTTGTACAGGGTTGTCGCCGCAGCACCCTCCCTCATGTCTCCAGCTGGGGTGATTTCGGGCTTCTCGGGCCTGATGCGTGTGACGATACTCGGCTCTCCGCCTTGCTGGCCAAGAAACTTGGCGTTATGAAAGGGGGGCGGCACGGACGACCCTGCAGGTTCGTCTGGATCTGTCGGTCGATGCGGCTCCGGCCGTACGGCGGGGTCTTCGTAGCCCCCCGGTGGAAGCCCTTTGCGCAGAAGGGTCTTGGGTTGCAGTAGGCTTGTCTCGCATCTTCGGGATCTAATCGTGCTGATGCTTGGTTCGCCCGTCGCTTGACTGGAAGAACCTGGTGATGCCATTGACCGTCTGACCGTTGAGATGGCCCCTCGTGAATGACAGATGTGGCACACCAGCGCGTCCGAGTACGAAGCCGCCATAAGATACATAATGCGCATGTGGAGAGGTCGGGTGGGAAGGCTCGCACGACGGTCCAAGTTGAGCAATCTACCTAGGTAGGTAGGCACCAGCATTATTCGCAGATGTTTACAGGTGCGTGCATTGTGCTAGAGTTGGCATCATATGAATCCGAATCGCTTCCTTTGCACCTGTTCGCCGCTGCCTTTTCGCTCTGCATTCTCTCACTACATCAACTTGTTTAAAATGGACATTGAATTGAGCCATCGGGATAGTTACATGCATGTTACCCCCCCCTCCACCCCACAAGGCCGAAGCAACAACTCGCCGGTTGACACAACACGATCCAAACATGACAATCAAGCTAGAATAGCCACAGCAAAAACACGTGCACGATACCCTCGTCTCACTCCCTAGAACCAGCCATACATGTGATAGACTCTCGGAATCTCATCCATGGTCAAGCCGGTTTCAGATGGACTGAAACTTGCTGCCGAGTTTTGCGCGAATCCTTGACAGTCTCGACCAGCATCTTCCAGGTGCTCGCAATACAGCCCGTCTCGGGCCCCCCGAGCCAGCTGCCGTCCCAGTTTTCAAAGTCCAGCCATGGGCGGCATGGCGCCACTGACTCTGGTGGGATCGCGTTGCCCCGGATGATCCAAATGTGGCCGACGAAGTGTGCCATGTGATTGTCGTAACGAGGTCCTCTGGGCTTCTGCGAGAATCGGCAATTGTCGATGGTATACTCCACTTCGGGCCAGATCATGGGCCGAAATTGAACGCGTCCAGTCCCGACAAAGTACCGAAAGTCTGCCCACTGACCCCCGGCGACATCGTCGTCCCTCCTGTAGGCGTGGAAGCCTACCTCGGGTTCAGGGTCGTCGTAGTCGTTTGCCCTTCTTGTCACAACGCCCCCGTGCAACCTTTTTTCCGTATGGAAATAAGGCTTCAGGATACTTCTCACGCTTTTTGGCGCAGCGAACTTCCACCGCTGACACGTCTGTCCTGCGTTTGGACGTCGGTACTGGTCGATTTGCCAATTTGGTCCAGACGCAAGCATCACGACGGTAAGCTCCCGGAGGCGTGGAAGCCGGTCAAGCGGCAAGGTCCATTCGATGGGATGAGTTCGCATGTCCTGTTGGCGCGCGCTGTGGATAAAAAAGCTTTGCTCCGTGCTCGGCGCGCAGGAGGGAACCTCGGCGAGGGTGATTAGCCGCTCAACGGGAAGTCCCCTCTGCCCATCCCAGGCAATGGTTGACAGACAGCGAGGTATCCTCATCTTCCAAAGCCGCAAGGTGTCGGTCCCGGGACGAAGCCGCGTGGTGTACCCGTTCAAATCCCTGCAGACAAAGGAGAGCAGTTGCTCGACCAGAGCCTTGAAACGCCGGCTCACAAGGTACAAGTGAACCATGGCCGCATTGGGGAATGCCTCGTGGTCTTGCGATCCGACGGCAACTACCTGGGGCGGTATTGCAAAGTCGATGATGACTGATACGACCTCGTTCGACAGGTGGTCGAAAGGAGTTGGCTGGCATGCATGTCAGTGCGGACTCTCTCGAAACCGTGGGGCGCGCTTACTTTTGCAGACATATTGACAACCAACGCGGTATCTTGGCGGCTGCCGCACCGGAGCGTAATCGCCTGCGAGGTAGCGATTGTGCAAGACAAGGCGCAGACGCGTCGCGGCCAGTCATGTGAGGTGGAGAAGGACGAAATTTCTTGGGTTGGCGATTGTGAGCTGTCAAACAGTGAAGCATCAGACGGTTTGTGTGTCGTCGGACCGTTGCCAACTGCCAAGCAGGCGGCAGCAGGTCTGCACCTGTTCGTGCAACACCAGTCCTGACCAGACAGCCAGTAGTCGTTGCCGCAATTGATGCAAATGTCAGCCTGAAAGTCGCTATGTGAGCAGCAGTGCGCCCCCCTCTACGGCACACCCGACAGCAACAGGGTACCCCTCTATTGTGTAAAGTGCGCTATGTGGTGCTATGTGGTGCTGTATGGTGCTGTACGGTGCTGTGTGGTGCTGTGTAGTGCTGTGCAGTGCTGTCCTGTATGCCGTGCAGTGCTGTGCAGTGCTGTGCAGTGCTGTGCAGTGCTGTGCTGTATGCCGTGCCGCCCCATAACAACTGCCCCTCAGTGCCCCACCACACGGCCGCGGATGGTGCCCACACGCTGGTTTAGTGTCTGGGTTCAGTGTCCAGACCCCACCTTTCCCCAGATCCCTGTGTACATCATAGACAGGATCTGCACAGGCATCTCAAGAGGGGCTAGTGACAGAAGGTGAAGCAGCGTTCCCACTGGGCCCTAATAGGCAAGTATGTCCCATGGAGATAGCGTAAGAAACTCTTTACAGAGGTCTCTCCATGCCTTCTCATGCGCGTCCTCGGTCTCAGCGAAGAGAATAAGCTTCCACATTATGAGAACCCCTCTGTAGCTATAAGGAACCTCATCACTAGTCAGTGCATGGATAAGCTGCTTTTCTGTAGCGCTAAGCTCAGTCTACGTCTGAGGGGTAGAGTTATCCCACTCGCTATTGTCAGGACTACTGCTGCTCTCCCAGTTCTTGACCCACTTCTACTTCGACTTAAGCAAGACGTTTGAATTAATATGGTAGGTGCATTGTTGTTGCTACACGTCAGGAAGTTGATCGTTAAGGGCAGCCTTCATCGAGTTATCGAAGTCGGTGATAATAACATTAGGCTGCCTAATAGAGTGTTGCTCTATAAGTTGGCGAATGCTCTCAGCGAGTAACTGAAAGCCTTCTCCCCTCTCATTATCAATCAGGCCAAAGCCAGCGTTAAAGACGGTCCCAAAACAGGTCTGGCCGGTAGCTTGGAATAAGGAAGTTTGAATCGGTTGGTGCTGTATGTGTTGTCGAAGCTGATGACCTCGTGGAGCCGCTTCCACATCTGGATGCAGCAGGGAAATGTCCAAGACAAGACCAAGCAGACAGTTCAGTTGATTATCAGCCCACTTAATGAGGTAGGGAATCTCCATCTTGTCGAAGAGCTTGATCAATGCTACAGTAGGAGTATAGCTATTTACCTTATCTCGGTTAATGAGTGCCCGGGCGTTATAGATACCCCTCTCAGTGTTAATTCGGGATATTGCTCTTCGACTATAGCTCGAACATCGCGGGCCCGAATGCCAACTCGACGGCTTATCGACTTAATAGTTGCTCTGACTGGTATAGTAAGTCATCTGTGAGAAGGGTTCGCAGATAATGTAATACTAGGTGCTTCGACGGTTGGGAATAGGTCGCCTGGGATTGGTGGGTTTAGGATCGGGTCTAGGATCGGGTCTGGGATCGGGTCTGGGGTAGGCGATAATAATATTTATTGAGGTAGTGATACTTGCGGAGGCCGGCTTGGTGAACCTCGAGGCGGAGAATATGGGGGAGGGGATTCGTAGGCGTCTGAACTAAGTGGCGACCAGCTAAATCTCTCTCGCCATGCGCGTACTCGTTCGTATGACCGGGCAAGGTCAATAGTCAGTCTCCGGCCCTCTCCAATCACCTCGCCAACCACCTTCATAACGGATTCGAACTCGGCTATTGCTGCGGTCGGGGGCTGTTGGATAGACTCTGGTGGGGACTTGGAAGGCAGAGGATCGATTTCAGGCCCTGGGATAGGGTCTCTGACTCGCTAGTGTCGCATTCGCCTCGATAGGAAATCATGTTGAAGGGAAACTCATCGAAACGTAGATGCCATGCAGGCTCGTGGAGGCCCTGCGAGCCATGGTGCTGGGGCTGTGGAATTGCTGAGAACGTCGGTGGACAAGATGCAAAGATATTGCCCAGTGTATCTTCATCGCCAATTCCATAGTATTTACCGATGCTCGTCGCGGTGCTGCTGGTCGCAGTGCTGCTAGCAGAGGGTGGTCGGTTCGTAAGTAGTGGAGGGCCAGAATAGGCTTGTTGGCTTGTTCGTTGTCGTTTTTCGCGGTGTAATTGATCAACAGGGCTAGAAGTTCGCGGCCTACAAAGCCCTCCATGTCGCTCAGACGGTCCTAGTCGTGGTGAGAACATCGTGAAGATAATAAAAGTTGCCTGTTTGATGATAGATAACGTGTCTCCGCGTATCAAGGTCGAAATGTATCAAAAGTGAAAAGTAGTTTTCTTGGAGCCACACCTTCCTTTGCTCAACTCTTAACCCTTGTCGTGTATCGCTCGCAACTGGTTGCCTCTCTTGAACAGCTGGCACACTGAAGTAAGTAGGTGTCATGTCTTAACCCTTGAGTCTAGTCGCCGACTTCGCTGACCGACCATCCATTCAGTCGAAGCCTTACCAAGCGATCCAGCTCAGTAGAACCATCCTCCCAAACGCCATTTTCCTCCATATCTTGTAACAGTTTATCGATGTAGTACCCTGCTGCAGAGAGGTGGAGAATATGGGCAATCGCACTGTGGATGGCAAGTAGCCGAGGCGAAGGAGGGTCTATACTTCGGGTTTCTGTGAGAAAGAGTGTTCGAGTGACAGGGAGAAGGCCCCCCAAGAGCTCCGGTGGGAGGAAGGTATTGATTCGATAGGTATGCGCTTGCTGGTCAATAGGCTCGAAAAAGATTCGGAAGTCGCCAAACCATAGATGCAGGCTATGGGTGAGGGTCATAGCATTACGAGGTCGATCAATATCACTGCCTTCAACTAGGAATGCAGCCCCGTTGTCAAATATATTGAGAATCGCCAGCGCAGCTTCCTTGGCCGGGTCCTAGAAGAAAGTACTTAGCAAGGAGGAAGCTTTATCAAGTAAAAGTTCATACTAATTGTAAGTTTGCGTTAACCTGTGTAAGTGAATGTGGCAGGATATGTGCCACCTCAAGAGCGTCAAAAGCTTGCCATGTAAGAGAGATACCATCGTCGTCCCGAGCCTGATGACCATATCTAGTCATACGTTTAAATGCCTCGTTCTGGTCAAACCTGCGTGATATTACGCAACGATGGCGATCGCGGATCAGACAAGCACCGCGGAGAGCTGACACCCGTTCTGGCGTTGCAGCAAACTTTTGCCCTTCTGATTGGGCTTTTTGGACTGCGGAATGGGTTGCAGGTGAAGGTTGGGGAGTCTTCCTAGTAGAAGCCTTCACTATGAGGGTAAAGATGGTGAGAGATCAACGGCGGACGAAGAAAGGTCATGAGACCATACATGGCAAAAAGAAATTGTCAAACAGATACTCGGCAAAGTTGAACAAGGCAGTGCGGAGCTCGGTCTCCAGGTCTGCGTCACCAAAGTCGATGACTTCCTCCCCGTCAATGGGAAGAGCCGCGGACTGAAAAAAGGCACGCAGGAAGTTGCCTTTGGCTTCTTCAGAACGCGCATATTCGTAGGTGAGGCGGACAAGTTTTATACGGTCGTATTGGCCGTTGCTGCTGCCGCCGCCGGAAACATCGAAATGGTTGACTATTTGGTGGAATCGACGGCTGGCTGAGAGGCGCTGACCCGGTCCTAACGGAGGCTGTGTGGAGAAGTCAATGATGCCTTCGAGGGATGGTCGGTGAAGTTGAAGAGCAGATGCAGGCGCCATCGCCTCTGGCGTAGTGTTGGCGATGCGCAACAGTTTTCCGAAGGGTTCACTATTGTTGAAGACGGAAGAATAAATGGTGTGATTAGGACGAGAAGCGGGGTGTGGTGATGTTTTAGGTAGGCGGTGAGGGAGATGAACCTGATAAGATGGCAGAATTACTAAGTGTACAGATAACCTGAGGCCCCCCCCCCTTAGGGCTAATCTGAGGGGTATAGGGACCAGGGGGGCTAAGCTGAGGTACTCAGCAAAGCTCGAGAGTGTACAGATAAACTGAGGTCCCCCCCCTGGTCTAACCTGAGGGGGTACATGGGCCAGGGGGGCTAAGCTGAGGTACTCAGCTTAGCTTACCTGAGCACCTCAGCAGAGCTTACCTGAGCACCTCAGCTTAGCCCTTGTCATACATAACAGCTCACATGACATCTATCACTCACATCACAGTCTTAATCGCGCTACAGCTTTAATCTCACTACGGCTTTAATCGCGCTGCGGCTTTAATCGCGCTGCGGCTTTAATCACGCTGCGGCTTTAATCACGCTGCGGCTTTAATCGCGCTGCAGCTTTAATCGCGCTATAGTATCTTCTACCCGGGACCTAATAAAATATAGTGATAAAGACAGCAGAAAAGATAGCTATAAGCTACAGTATAATTAAAGCCGCAGCGCAATTAAAGCTGTAGTATAATTAAAGCTGTAGTATAATTAAAGCTATAGTATAATTAAAGCTATAGTGTAATTAAAGCTGTAGCATAATTAAGACTATAATGTGATTAAGGCTGTAATATAATTATAAAGCTGTGATATAATTAGATTATAGTATAATTAGGCTGTAGTAAAAGAGATAAATATTATATAAGCTTTATATATAATAAGAGCTAAGCTAAGATACTTAGCAAAGCTCACCTAAGTATTTTAGCTTAGCTTACCTAAGTATCTTAGTAAAGCTTACCTAAGTATCTTAGCTTAGCTCTTATTATATATAACAGCTTATATAATATCTATTACTTATATTACAGTCTTAATTATATTATAGCTTTAATTATATTATAGCTTTAATTATACTATAGTTTTAATTATATTATAGCTTTAATTATATTATAGCTTTAATTATATTATAGCTTTAATTATATTATAACTTTAATTATATTATAGCTTTAATTATATTATAGTATTTTTTACTTAAGACTTAATAAAATATAGTAATAAAAACAGTAGAAAAAATAGTTATAAGCTATAATATAATTAAAGCTATAGTGTGATTAAAGCTATAGTATAATTAAAGCTGTAATATAATTAAAGCTATAATATAATTAAAGCTATAATATAATTAAAGCTATAGTATAATTAAAACTATAATATAATTAAGGCTGTAATATAATTATAAAGCTGTAATATAATTAGATTATAGTATAATTAAGCTATAGTAAAAGAGATAAATATTATATAAGCTTTATATATAATAAGAGCTAAGCTAAGATACTTAAGTAAGCTCTACTAAGATACTTAGGTAAGCTTTACTAATATACTTAAGTAAGCTATACTAAGTATCTTAACTTAGCCTTTTTAGCTTATATACTCTCTTAAGTTAAACTAAAAGAAAGCTCTTAGTTTATTTATACACTTATAAAACTTACTTAAATATCTTAGTAAACTGTTTTTAAGTATTTTAACTTAGCTTTTATTATATATAAGAACTTAAATAATATTTACCTCTTATACTATAGTATTATAGTATTAAATATACTATAGCTTTAATTATATTATAGCTTTAATTATACTATAGTTTTAATTATACTATAGCTTTAATTATATTATAGCTTTAATTTTATTATAGCTTTAATTATATTATAGCTGTTATTATTATTATAAAAAGAAATTCTCTTTTATATAAAACTTAATAAGATATAGTAATAAAAGTAGTAAAATAAGCAGCTAGTTATAAGTTATAGTATAATTAAGACTATATATAATAGTATAATTAAAGCTATAATATAAGAGGTAAATATTATATAGCTATATAACTTAAGTATTAGCTTTTTATATAATAAGAGCTAAGCTAAGATACTTAGAAAAGCTTTACTAAAACACTTAAGTAAGATTTACTAAAATACTTAAGTTAGTTATATTAAGTATCTTAACTTAGTTTTATTAGTTTTTATATATCTTAAGTTAAACTAAAAAAAGAGCTTATTATATATTTAAACTTTTAGCTTAGTTTTAAAAAAGTATATATACTATAATATATATACTTACACTTATAAAAAAGGCTAAAACACACTTAGTATACTTTTAGCTTTTTTTATCTTAAATTTATAAATATTATTAATAACACCTTCTTATAGTAGTGTTAAAACTAGTTTTTTATATTTTATAAACTTTTTTTAAATTAAAAAGTAATACTTTTACTTAATATAAGTATTATAATAGTAAAAATAATATATATATAAATAGTATTATATATACTAAACTTAGTAAATAAAACAACTTTTAGCTAAGTTTAAGTTAAATTTAATATAATATAATAAATAACTAATTAACCTTTTATAAATATTTAATAGTTACTCTTACTATATTTTAGTTATACCTTTAAAATCTATTTTAACTTAACTAACTTTCTTTATAAACTTTTTTTACTCTCTTTTTACTCTTATATTACTATTATATTATATATAATATATAAGCTAAGTAAAATAGAGGATATTAAGATTATAAACTATTCTTCTTCTCTTTTTAAGAAAATTTTTTTACTATAAAACCTACTCTTATTATAAGCTAAGCCTAGTATAAAAATAACTTATAATTAATTTAAAAATCTTATTANNACTTAAAGTAATTATCTTAAAAGCTATTTTCCTCTTAGTTTAAAAAATAATAATAACTTTAGCTAATATTATTATAAGTTATACTTAATATATAAACAGTAAGATTCTAATCTTACTATCTCTTATAAAAATAATTATAACTACTNNATTATAACTACTATTAAAAAAGTAGTATTAGCTACTCTTTAGAAAATACTTATTAAGATCTTAACTTAAGCTTAAGTTACTTATAATAAGAGAATACTCTTATTTCTAATAGTACTAATATTAAAAGTAATCTCTTCTTATCTTAGTAAGAAGATTATTATTAGGTTACTTAGTATAACTTTTAAGATTATATCTAATATATTATTAGATACTATAATAATTATTAATTATATACTTTTATAAGATTATTTTTTACTTATAATAGCTTTATATTATCTTCTTAGTAAAAATATTATAATTCTCTTTTATAAATTAACTATAAATCTTCTAAAGAATAATACTTAAATTTATACTATTTTTAATATAAGTATATATTAAATCTTAAAATAGTTTATAATAATTACTATAAGAGTCTTAACTAGTTATATAAGAGGTTTACTTAAAAGCCTTATAGTAAATATCTAATAAGTAAATAATATTAAGATATATACTATAAAACTATTATAAAGCTATTATATAACTAAATCTTATTAGTTATTAGTTATATTATTAACTAAACTAATAAATATAAATAAACTTTATAATTAAAGTATAATTATAGTTATAAAAGTATATTAGCCTAAGCCTTATTTAAAAGAGACTTAACTTAAGTAGTACTTTAAGTGTTTTTACTTTAAATATATTATATAATACTATTAGAAATAAGCTAAGTATAACTATTATAAGAGAGCTTATTATATAAGAGATATAATATATTTTACTTTTACTAGTAAGATTCTTTTAGTATATTATAATTATAATAGCTTATATTTAGTATAGTCTTATATATATTATATAGTATAAAAAAAGTAAGAATAAGTAATAAATACTTACTTAAAGAGACTTATATAGTTTAGTATTTTAAGTAAGTAGTATAAATATATAATATACTTACTATAAGATATAGTAATATTAATACTAGTACTAATTATAATATTAAACTACTTAGCTTAAAAGAGGCTTAAGTAGCTTTTAAAGTAGTTTTAAGCTAGACTAAACTTAAGTTTAAGTTTAGCTCTTATAGTATTTAGACTAATTAACTAACTAAGAGAGTAAATACTATTAAAAGTTAAAAAAAGTATACTAATACTAGTTAGTAATAAGAATAATACCTAAAAGAATAAGAAAAATAAGTAGTATAAGTAATTTAGACTTAACTTAAAATTAATTAAATTTTACTATATAATTTAGATAAAACCTTATAAAGATTTATTAATATAAGTATATAATTAGCTTTTCTTATAAAGTAAACCTGCTTAAAACTTATATTATTATATATATATATTAAGCTTAACTTAGTTTCCTCTTAAGTAAGAGTAGTAAAAGGTTTTTTATCTTATAGCTTACTATTAGGTTTTTTCTTTTTATTATAAACTAGTTTAAGCTACTTAAAAGAAGGTTTAAATAACTATAAAGTTAAAATAGTATATAAATAAATAAATAAATAAATAAGAATTATATATTAGTATAAATTAAAACTAATATAATACTAAGATAAAAATTATATTAAGTGTTAGGTTTTTACTGCTTTTATAAACTATAAGTTAAGTTTAAATTTTAAGAAAAATATTAAGTGATATAAATCACTTTCTAGTAAAAAAGATAGTATTTATTACACTACTTATTAACTAAGTGTTATAGCTTAAGTTAAGACTAGGTAGTTATAACTAGTAGAACTATTTTAATACTTATTTTTTCTCTTTTTATTATAGTGTATAATATCTATACATTAAACAGGCTTTATTTAATATAGTTTAACACTACTAATATATATATATTAAATAAGCACTATTTAATATAACTTAATACTATTTAACTATACTAAGTCTCTTAGTATATAAGTACACTTATTTAACACTTTAATAGAAATAGCCTTTCTAGCTATTAACACACTTAGTTATATTAAATCTACTATTTTATTATTACTAGACTATAACTTATATTACTCACTATAACATTCTAAACCACTAGTTTAAACACTCTTACATCTTAGACTTATCTTACACTCTTAAGATAAACCCAGCTGTCACACTAAGTGTCTCTGTTCCCGGGATTGTAAGCTGCCTTTAACTACCTGTATTCTAGTAAACACACGGGCAAGATTGTGATCAGGGTCTAACCTAAAGATAAAATTGCTTTTCTTTAGATAATCTGGCATAGGGTTTAGCTATTACAGCTCTTAAGTGCATATTAGTCAACCTAGTATTTGCTCCCACAATTTTAAACAAAGACTATAATATAAAGAGTCAAAATCAATACTGTAATTTGCATCCCGCGGACCCCATACATCAAGCCAGCTTCTTTATTATTTCCTCATCATAAAAACATTTTCTCAGTCCATGCTCGATAATCAGTCGCAACCCAATCCCCGATCTTCCGTAGCACAGCAATAATCGTGTACAATCCCAGTAATGTCCTAGTATCCCCAAGGACAAGCGATCCTATGATCTCGATTCTGTCCTCGCGCTAACTCGCAAAAGACAGCTTCCAATCGTGACCGATGATGTACAAGAGTGGCAGTGTGATGATGCCGTGCTGGGAAATTCGCCCAGGCACAAGCATGGTTACGCGTTGGTACCAGGCGGCCGTCCAAACGGAAAGCTGCAACTCACCGTCTTGATGGATGGCTGACGTCTTGGTCTCGATATTGCAGGCGATGGGAGCAAATTGCAACGGGGGATAGCCCGTCTGATTGATGGATTGGGCGTCGGAGGGTTGAGACCAGACCTTTTCCGCAATGGCGGAGATGAGCTTCGCATCAACTGGAGACGCCTTGGCATGGTTGTCGTCGAGCAGTTCTCGTGGTTTCCCATCGTTCAGCCAGAGGGTCAAGCAGGAATCGATCATCTTATTCTCGATGACGCTCCCCCTACCTCGTCCACTCGTTATAGGAGAGAATAGCGCCAAGATCTTTGCGGTGAGGGAGGGCTTGACCCGGACTGTGGTATGCCCAGCAAGGGCATGTTGTAAGACTGGTTGATAGACCAACATGTTCCATGTCACCTCAGCGCGGGTATGTACTTAGCAGTCTTGCGTCGTGTTGCTAATATCGCTCAAGAAGTCGAGCTCATATAAGGCAACTTCGAGAGGCGACTTAGGCTTACAAGAGCGGGGATAAGAAGTCTCCTATTTGTTTGTTTGCTGCTGGGAAATTTGCTGTGCAGGTCGAAACCAGTCATTTTTCCTCTGCGCCCGAGGAACAATTGCTTCCACATCGTTGCGAATCTCCGAGGGGAAAACCTCGACATGATCCGTAACAATATCGTCTATACTCTTGAATAGATCCTTCACATCTTCCGGCAGAACCTTGGCAGGGTCATTCCCCATGCGTGTTTGAACGACAGGCAAGTCTAATACCTAAAGACCATTGGCAGACTTGAGAGGGCTCCTCGTGCGACGACCTCTGGCACTGGACCTCTCGGAACGTCTAGCAGACGGCGCACTAGCAGAAGGCGACGGATTCGAGCTCCCCGAGACTAACGAAGCCGACTGTGACGGGGTAATGCGATGAAGCCTCGGAACGGAATTGGTGGCAGCTTCGGCCACCGTTGATTGACGTTTGATCGGGGTGTTTCCTCGTCCCGCCCTTCTCCCCAACCAGTCTCTTCGTTATCGCCAGTATCGCCGCCATATTCATCGGACGACTCGTGTCGTGGTCTTCTGGTCGGCGACGTGTCGCGTCTCTGATTTCGGCCCTCTAGGTTTGATGGTGGAGGTGTCGTTATTACGCTTCGTTTTGTCGGGATGGGATGGGGCGGTGGTGATTGATCGATGATCTGAATAAAGTCGAAGCTTGGAGTAACGGCGTCTAGCCAATCCTCGATGGAAATGAAAGAAAGATAATCGGTCATGGAGACAGCGCTGGGGACGGGAATGATTGCTGAAGGCCTTGAGAACCGCCAACTTGGTGGGAATTATTAATGCGCATTGAATGTTGATGTTGAGTTGGTTGGTCAGGTGATGAAAGCGGTGAATGACGGATAAACCTTTTTGCGGGTCGGCAACCATTCCGAACGCTCTCGCAATATTATCTCGCATCAAGGTCATTAATGATATCTAGTCCCAAACATTCGTTCTTCATTAGCATTTGCCTGTTTGCTGTGATGGGCTGCACTCATATGCGCCTGACACCAATGCCTTGTGCAAGCGTACCGGCTCCGTTTCTGGGCCTTCGGTCGTTTCAGGTCGCTGAGCTACTCCTCCAGCATCTTCGGGAAGGCCATTGGCATCAGGAGGATACTCTTCGCCGATCTCAGTATCGTCAGTTGCATCAGAGTCGTAACCTTCATTCTCGTCAGACACGGCGTCATCCTCATCGTCTTCAGTTTCTGAGTCCTCTTGGTTAATGCTATTTTGATGACATCTTCTTGTGTTACAGTTGTCGTTCTCGTGGCCAGACGCTTCTTTTTCGTCTTCTTCCTCAAGCAATGGATCTTTAGCGCCCCTTCTCTTGGTGCCGTCGACGAGCTCGGCTGGTCTGCAGGCGGTATATGCCTGAAAGAGCATGATTGTTGGCAAATCCAGCCGGTCGTCCTCCGTCGGAAACACAGATCTATCGCGAGACCAGTGATGGGCGAGGCCCCATAGTAGATCATCTACGCCCATTACGGGCTTTGGATTCGATGCATCGTCGAGATTGAACTTCACTTTCAATTCGCTGTGTGTCAGTCTTGAGCCTGGATTGGCGTTGATTTGGGAGCTTACGCGTTGAGGCACCCGACCAGAAGGCTGGTATCATGGCGAGTATTGACACTAGCACCGCGAAGAGCCTCTCTCAAGAGTGGATAATGCACGGCACAGTTCGACGATGCTTCTGAATGTTCTCTCACCTCTCACTCACATCGATGGCTTTCTCAGGTCGAGGTGCCTCGCCCAACTCAGCTCCAGCGCCGGTTCTGTCGGCAATGTCATCTTCACAGCGCATGTCTTGGAAGAGCGGGTTGTGGCGGCTAAGCGCTTGCAAGGAATCCTGGCGTATCCTAAGAGATGCTCCCATCTCCACGCATATCCCTCTTCAAGGTTCGAACCGTGAAGGTACGTGAAGCAACGATACGATTTTGACGAAGAAGTGCAATGTCCTTGGTAGAGTTGGCTCTGCTGCTGCCAGTCCTCTTGGTTGGCGGAGAGCTTGCACTCGCACTGTTCTATCTGCGGGATGATGTTCTGCTGGAAAGCTGGCTCGTGGGGCGAATGCTTGGTCGTATTGGTTTTGCATCGAGATGGATACAGATGCGCTTCGGACATGGTAGATACCCCCGCTTTATCGATAAGCCTCGGTACAAGTCAGACTCAGTTTGTACTAACCTAGCCGGAACTACTATTTGCCGAGTGGCGGCCCCCTCTTATTGCCCGGCGTCTGGCCAGTAGCCTGACCGTGAAACTAACAACCGACTGAATCGACAACGCAGCTCAACACAGCTTCAATGCATCAGCCATGCTGTCCACTCTCATCCATTTAGTACGCACGCGTTGGACGCTGGCAATTCTATACCTGTCCAAGCTATGGGGCCGGCTCCTTCACTTCACCAGCGCCGCAGGGATCAAGACGCCCGAGACCGAGGCCAGCCAGATCAACACTCCAGAGATCAATCAACCAGCGGCTGGAACCCTTGGACCTGAGACTCAGGGGTTCCCTGCTGCTACCGACGACCAATACAATCAAGTCAGAAAATCATTCATCGAATCGCTAGACTCGGATGCCGTCTGCGCTCTGGCAGCACGGTACAACAATGGCAAACCGTGCCGGGTTGTGAACAAGGCCAGCGGCAGCTTCAATGTTTGCTTCTTCGTCGAGTTTGACCAAGACGGGCCCAAGTGGATCGTCAGGGTCCCCATCGAGCCCGCTGTCGACAATCCCTGGGACAAGTTGTTGAGCGAAGTCACCACCATACGGTACGTGCTGGTTCTTTTCCCGTTTTCGACTACCGCTCACATAGACACAGATACCTCGAGCGCAACACCCGCATTCCCGTTCCTCACGTTTGTGCCTATGGACGCGATGCCAAGTTGACCAAAACCAGCGCGGGAACGCAGATGTTTCTCATTGCAGACCTCATTCCAGGCGAACCGCTGGACAAGAAACTTCTGATTGAAGCTAAAGAGGAGCACAGAAGAAACTTCTACTCTCAGCTAATCGACATCTTGACTGAGCTTAGGAAGCTCGAGTTCCCCTTAATAGGGTCCCTGATGCCAAATCCCAATGGCAGCCCGCATCCTGTTTTAGGCCCCGTCATCTCCATGTCTGCCGCCACGCTTCGGCTGCCGCCTCATTCAACCTTTGCTTCTGCCGAGAATTACATGAGACACCAATTCAGCCTTGTGTCAGGCTTCTTTTCGCCGCCAGTTCGTGACCATACCGTCGATGACATCAAACAAGAGGTTTTCGCGCTACACAGTATGGAGCGTATTTTTCACCACGTCATTGATCCTCAGCTGGACGAGGGCCCCTTTGTATTGAATCATCTAGATTTCCGAAGCCCCAACACCATTGTGGACAAAGACCTGCAGATTCAGGGCATAATTGACTGGGAGTTCTCAAGTACTATTCCACGCCAAGTCTTCACCCCACCGTCATGGATTACTGGCCATGATTCGATCGAGACGAACAAGCAAATGCACGCCGAGTTCCGCGACGTTCTGGACGAGAAGAGCAAGTCTAATAGCCTCTGCGACCAGCTCAGAAGGGAATGGTATGGCCAATTGGATGCCGGCAAGTCGGGCATCGACCAAACGGACATGGCATTTTGTGTTGCTCATGTACTACGCTGTCCTACCGACGTCACCGATATATTCCGCGATTTCTTTGCCCAGAAGCTTTCTGACAAGCATCTCGATGATATGGTATCTGAATTTTTCAACAAACACCAAACTCTTGCGTTGGAGGTGCAACGTCAAGCGGAACAGTGTGAGCGCTACACCCAGTACTTGAAGAGGAACGGACTGTATGAGACCGAGGCGGAAAAATTGCTTGCCGCGTCAAAAGCGTTAAAGGAAAAATGGGGTTGGCTATAAGACTAATGCTCCTTTTCACTCGCTAAACTAAATATTCCTGGCTTTTTGTATTTTCTTTTCCAGCTCCCTCTCGTGCTCCTGTAGGTCATGTATCTTCCTCCACATTTGTCCGAGGTTCTGTTGTTTTTCCGCTCGCCTGCGCTCGTAATCCTCCTTTTCTTTTTCGACAGACTTGGTCTTGGCCTTGTTTCTCTTGTTCCTTGCGCTTGAGGCACTCCCTGACATCTGACGGAGATCTGCTTGCTCAATGGTGTCGATGTAGCGCAAGATATCATCCAGCTCTTGTTGCTCTTTTGCTACGTCTGCCATTATTTCGCTGATTCTCTTCTTGATCTGTTCCAACCCCCCCGGTGTATCCATGTTGACGGTAGCTTAGCTGTTGCTGCTGTCGCTCAGTCGTAGATGAGACTTACGCGTATCAAGCTGGGCTATATAGAGCTGTGGATTGAAGACGGGGTTAAATGGAGCCCGTTGTATAAAGACGAAAATGACTCTAACTGAGATACTAATTTGTGCTCTTCTTTTTTGTAGTTTAAAGATAGCGAGGAGAGGGGAGAGGGGAGAGAAGAAAAAGTGAAATACACATGTTTTTAAACCCTGCGTTTAAGCGGGCAGTATTACAGCCTAGGTTAGGACTAGACGGTCACAACTAGCAGAAATATAATATCTCTACTTTTTTCTTCTTATTATAAAAGCTAATTATTATAATATTATAATTACTATAATTAAAGTCTTAATTACAGTAATTAAGTATTATATTTACTATAATTACTTATATAAATATTCTAATTACTATAGTATTATTTTATTATATAAGCCTTTTTTAATATCTTATTAGATAAAAGAAAGTAATAAAGTAAATAGTATATAATAAGAAAACCCTAAAAGGTATTATACTTAAAACTATAAGATATAGTATTTATTTTCTAATAAGTAACTTAATTAATAAAATATTAATCTTAAATATTAAAGTATAACTTTAAAATAAACCTCTCTTTTTAACCTTAATAGCTTTTAAAAACTTATTTAGCTAATATAATATAAAGACTATCTCTTATTAAGCTAATAAGCTAAGCTAACTTTTTTTATTAAATCTTAAAATACTATTTTTAGTATAAATATAAATAGTAATATAACTATAATATAAATCACTTATTATACTATTTAGATAAAAAGTACTAGTCTTAATAAATATATAACTATATATTAATATAATCTTAATAAGAAAGTAATAAAAATATATAATTATAAGTAATAACTTTAAAAAGCTAAATTACTATATCTTAGTAGCTTTTAATTAAGCTATTAAGATACTTTTACTAATATATAAAAAGTAAATCTAGCTCTTTTTAGCTATTATTAACTTCTTAATAGTAAAACTATATATACTAAATTATTTATTTTATTTATTTATACTTTATAAACCTAAAAGGTAGATAGTACTTTTATTTTATATAGATATAAGAAAGCTAGCTAACTTACTAACAGCTAGCTAACCTACTAGCAGCTAGTTTTACCTACTTAAAATCCTAAGCTCTTAGCTGTAACTGTAAAGTAACTTAGATATACCTAGCTAGTATAATCTTAACACTTAACTACTCTACTCTTATAATAGACTAAGTGCTTAACATCTAGTTAACTATTTCTCTCTTTTTCACCTCTTTTTTCCTTTTTTCCTTTTTTCCTTTTTTTCTTATCTCTTTTTCTCTTTCCCTCTCTTTAATTTTTTCCTAGCCCTCTAGAAAATAAGATAACTCTAGTCTTAGTAAAAGAACTATCTACTTATATATAGTAATAATATAAGAGGCCTAACCTAGGTTTACTATATAAAGAATACAGGTTTTTATCTAATTTTATAGTTTTTCTTATATCTATATAAAATAAAAGTACTATTTATCTTTTAAGTTTATAAAGTATAAATAAATAAATAATAATAGAGCTAATTTATAGTTTTAAGCTAGATATTTAAACTTAAAGTAGTTATAGTATTAAGTAAGTTAGAGCTTCTTATTAAAAGGCTTATAATTATATAGTTATATATTAAGTAGTAGGCTGTTATTATATAGGTAGTTAGCTTTTTTAATAGAGCTAATATATAAGATAAGGTTTATTTTTATACTAAGACTAAGTTAGCTAGTCTTTTACTTTTTAACTTAAAAGATTTTTAGTTAATTAGATTTATTAACTTTTTTAATAAGCTTATTAGTATTATTTAAGATAGATATAAGTTAGATTCTTTTTACTATTACTATAAATATTAGAGAGAAGAGAGTTATACTATTACTAAAAGCTTTAGTTACTTAATCTTTAGTGTAAATAGCTTATATCTTATTTACTATATAGAATATAAGAATAGTATTACTACTTAGCAGCTTTCTTATTATAATAATACTAGAGTTATTATAAGCTTAGTTTACTATCTTAATAGTATCTTTTAGAGTTTAGCTGTTAATATTAGAGGGTATATTTCTTATTTAGATTATAACTTTATATTTAATATAGTTTTAAGTTATTTACTTTATGTTTTCTTAGTTTAAAAGTATTAAGTTTTATACTATAATTAATATATAAGAGGGTTAGCCTTTCTTATAATCTAAAAGTGTAATAAGAGCTATATTAATAATAGAGGTAAGAGCTATAGTAATATTTATAGTAATTTAGTTCTTAAGAGCTGTTTTATAATTATATATAGTATTCTTCTTATATAAGATATAAGCTTATATCTTATATATAGATATATAAGTTTAGATAATATACTAAACTTATTTAAAAGATATAGTAAGAATAATTCTAGTAATAGTATTATATGTTTTGTTTTTTAAGTTATCTACTAGTATTTTACTTAGTTTTATAGTAAGTTTATTATTTTTACTTAGTATATACTAGTTAATTCTTATAAGAGGGTTATATATAAGGTATAATATTATAAGCTGTATAGAAAAGTTAAATTTCTTAAAATAAATAGCTGTAAAGCTTTTAGAGGCTTTAAGTGATTAAGAGGTTTTAAAGTAGGTCCTAATAACTAATAGATAGCTTATTAGGTAGAGGAGAAAAAGTGGGTTAGATTAATATATTTTATAAGATGATTAGTTGAAATCTGAGTGCTTAAGTGTCTACTCTATATTTAGATATAAGCGGAAATCACTCTCTCTTTATAGATAAATTCCTAGTCTCTTAGCAGTCTAAATAGGTTATATAATAGCTTAATCTGTAGCTAAAGTGATAACAATTGTCATACTAAAATCTCAGATCAGTTAGATGTACTATTACGCTGTAATTACAGTTCTAGTAGTAAATCTTTTAGAGTTTATCTAAACTGTGGTATAAGTTAGAAAACCAGCAGATAGTAGCGATTTAATAATAGCTAATAGAAATGCGAGAAAGTCTCCACACAGTGTTAGCATAGTGCTAATAGTACTATATGCTAATATATACTAGGATTTTCCTAGGATTTTATAATACTAGTTAAAGCTAGTAAACTCTAATAATATTAACTTTAGTTAAGTTTATATACTTTTAAATTAATAGCTATTAGAAGTATATTAGTACTATTATTATAGTCTTAATACACTATTATCCCTAAGGTAATATATATATAAGAATTTAAATTTTAGTGTTAAAATGTATTTTAAAGGCAGGTTAAGACTATAGTAAGCGGAAACTAGGTATTTAAAAAAAATATATATTAGTATAAGATATTAATATATACTAAATTACTATAATATATATATATATTTACTTAGTATATTAATTAAGATTCTTAGGATTTTTAACAATTAATACACTTAGTAATATTAAATTTACTATTTTACTATTACTAGATTATAACTTATATTACTTACTTTAATATTTTAAACTACTAGTTTAAACACTCTTATATTTTAAACTTATTATATACTTTATAGTTAAACTTAGCTATTATATATTAATAACTTTTATTAAGTGTTTTACTATTTATTTTTATTTATTTATACCTAATTTAGCTAGTAGCTATTTAGTTCTTTTTTTAAGTAACTTAAACTAATTTATAATAAAAGAGAAAAACCCTAATAGTAAGCTATAAGTTAAAAAACCTATTACTACTCTTACTTAAGAGAGAAGTAAGTTAAGCTTAGTATATATATATAGTAATATAAGTTATAAGTAAGTTTATTTTATAAGAAAAGTAAATTATATACTTATAATAATAAGTTCTTATAAGGCTTAGCTTAAATTATNNATTTAATTAATCTTAAGTTAAGTTTAAGTTACTTATACTACTTATTCTTCTTATTCTTTTAAATATTATTCTTATTATTAATTAGTATTAGTATATCTTTTTTAACTTTTAATAATACTTACTTTTTTAGTTAGTTAATTAGTTTAAATATTATAAGAGCTAGACTTAAACTAAAGTCTAGTTTAGCTTAAAACTACTTTAAAAGTTATTTAAGCTCTTTTTAAGCTAAGTAGTTTAATATTATAGTTAGTACTAGTATTAATACTATTATATCTTATAGTAAGTATACTATATATTTATATTACTTACTTAAAATACTAAACTATATAAGTCTTTTTATATAAATATTTCTTATTTATTTTTACTTTTTTTATACTATATAATATATATAAGACTATACTAAATATAAGCTATTATAGTTATAATATACTAAAAATATCTTACTAGTAAAAGTAAAATATATTATATTTCTTATATAATAAGCTTTTTTATAATAATTATACTTAGCTTATTTCTAATAGTATTATATTATATACTTAAAGTAAAAATACTTAAAGTATTACTTAGGTTAAATCTCTTTTAAATAAAGCTTAGTCTAATATACTTTTATAACTATAATTATTTTTTAGTTATAAAGTTTATTTATATCTATTAGTTTAGTTAATAATATAACTAGTAACTAATAAAATCTAGCTATATAATAGTTTTATAATAGTTTTATAATATATATCTTAATACTATTTAGTTATTAGATATTTACTATAAGATTTTTAAGTAAATTTTTTATATAGCTAGTTAAGACTTTTTTAGTAATTATTATAAACTATCTTAAGACCTAATATATACTTATACTAAAAATAGTATAAATCTAAGTATTATCTTTTAAAAGATTTATAATTAGTTTATAAAAAAGAACTATAATATTCTTACTAAAAAGGTAATATAAGCTTATTATAAGTAAGAGATAACCTCTTAAGAGAGTATAATTAATAATTATTATAATATCTAATAGTATATAAAATATAATATTAAGAGTTATACTAAGTAACCTAATAATAATCTTCTTACTAAAAGAAAAAGAGATTACTTTTAATAGTAGTACTATTAGAAATAAAAGTATTCTCTTATTATTAGTAACTTAAGCTTAAGTTAAGATCTTAATAGGTATTTTCTAAAAGATAGCTAATATTACTTTTTTAATAGTAGTTATAATTATTTCTATAAGAAATAGTAAGATTAAGATTTTATTACTTATATATTAGGTATAACTTATAATAGTATTAGCTAAAACTACTACTATTTTCTAAACTAAGAGAAAAGCAGCTCTTAAAATAATTACTTTAAGTTTATATTTAGTCTTAATAATAAGATTTTTAAATTAATTATAAGTTATTTTTATATTAGGCTTAGTTTATAGTAAGAGTAGGTTTTATAGTAAAAGATTTTTCTAAAGAGAAGAGAAAAAATAATTTATAATCTTAATATTTTTTATTTTATTTAGTATACTTATTATATATAATATAATAATAATATAAGAGTAGAAAAAAAGTAAAAAAGATTTATAAAGAAAGTTAGTTAAGTTAAAATAGATTTTAAGAGTATAACTAAAATATAATAAAAGTAACTATTAAATATTTATAAAAGGTTATAAAGATATTTAACCTGCTTATTAAAATACTATAATTATTAACTTAGCTTTTAAAAGACTTTTATTATTTTAACTTACTTTATATAAGACTTTAGTTCTTAAAGTCTTAAATAGTATTACTAATCTTAATACTAGTATAAATAAGTTACTATAAGTAAAAGCTAATTATCTAAGCTTATTTAGTAATCTTAACTAAAATATAAGAAACTATTCTTATAATTTTTCTTATAAATAAGTATAGTCTTAAAATAATATTTCTCTAAGTATTTAAGTTTTATAAGAAGGCTATATTTTTATTATTAATATTAAGTAATATAAATAAAGTTTTAAGTTAAAATAAACTAGTATAGTAAAACCTAGTAAAATCTAACTGTTTAGTATTAATAGTAATTTTTAAGGCTACTAATACTATAACTTGCTAAAGTGTTTTTTACCTGTCTAAATTAGTAATATATATTTAGTTTCTAAGGATTATAATAGTAGTAATTTTATTTAATATAAGTTACTCTTATAAAAGCTTTTTAGTAATTAAAACTCAGTTTATATAAAATAAATTATAAGCTTAGTTAACTAAAAGAACTAATAGTAAAAGAATTAGTTAGCTTAAATATCTAAAATAAATTACATATAAAAACAGTTAGTTTATAGTATTATAAGCTTATTATATAGCCTAGAAAAAGTATATTAAAAAAGAAAAGTATAAGCTTACAAATATTTATAAGGTGTGATAATTATAGTAAAAATAGTTATAATATTATTAAGTGTGTATAACTCTTATTAAGACTAGTTTTATAAACTAAGTAAGTTATAAGATAGTAAGCTAAATAGTAAAAGAGAGTAAGAAAAGTCTTTTTCTAATATACTATTCTTTTTAAGTATAAAATAAAGCTACTTTTTATTTTTTATTAAATAAGTAAAGCAGGATAAAGTCTTAATTAGCTATCTTATACTTTACTATATATTAAAATAAGATATTAAACTTAAGTAACTAGCTATAGCTAAGTGAAAGTATTATAGACTAGACTTAGTAGAATAGTTCTTTAGGTAAAAGTAAAAATCTATACTTTTATAGTTATTAATTTTAAACTGCTTAAGTAACTTAAGATATATAAACAGGTTAATTTCCTATTAAAAAAAAGAAAAAAGCTAGTATTATAATAATTATAGTAAAAAAATAAGAGTAAAAAAGAGTATACTAATAAGATAGTAGTTAAAAACTGTATTTTTTATTATTATTAAAAGTAAGAATACTTATTAAGATATAGTAAATTATTTTTAATATTACTAGTGTTATATCTTACCTAAGTAATATTTTAGAGCTAATATTCTATATAAAATCCTTTTAAATATTTTAGTTACTTACTAATCCTATTTTAAGTTTAGTAGTTAAGATAAGTATAATAATCTTAAGCTATTATTTAGAGATAGTTATTAAGCTAAAATTATATTAGAAAAAGAAACAGCTTAAGTGTATATCTTTTAGACTTAATATTTTAAATTAAACCTTATTAACTAGCTGTCTTTATAACTTGCTTAGCTTATAAAAGATTAACTTACTAGTTAGTAAAGTATTAAGCTAACTATAATAAAAAGAGAAAAAGACTAATTAAATCTAAAAATAATATCACTTAAAACATTTAAGATAATATAGCTATTTTACTTCTTTTTTACTTATACTACTTTCTACTAGATAGTTTTTATAATCTTTAAGATTTTAAAGCTAAGTATAAAATTAAAAATAATATACACTTACTTTATATTAATATATTTTATTAGCTTAATATTATAATCCTATTAGTCTTATACTAAATTATAACAGCTATTATTACTTAAAGTAGTAAATAAGAAAAGTTAAAAAAGTAATCTATTAAAAGCTAAAAGAGAGATATACTTATTACTCTTATATAGTAAGATAAACTTTAAGTATTTATACTCTTTAAGCGTATTAATATAAAGCGCTTTATAATTACCTTATAATATTTTACTTACTTAGATAGTACTAATTTATAGCTAAGTATTATATTACCTTTATTTAAAGTGCTAATACTTAATAATAAATAAAAGATAAAACACTAGTAATACTTTAGCCTTATTATAGTATTAATCTACCTAATAGACTATAATATAAATAAATCTTTACAGATCTAAAGGTAACAGACTATTCTTAACAAGAGCGGAAACCGTTCTGTGGATGTCTCTAAGGGTCTTAAAGCTGTACTTCCGCCTTGCTGTTTACCACTAGTCCTCGGTTTTAGGTATGTACTCGTCGCCGTTCCCGGGACACCTGTCGGCGCACCAGCCGCGATACGAGCCGCGGCACCGGCACTAGCTGCCGGTCTTTAGCAATATGGAGCTGAAACTGTCTGAACGAGCCCTGTTCTGGACCAATAGGTGGCGGTCTCTCGCTTATTGTCAACGCAAGCTGAGCAGGTCACCAGGAATCGAGGGAAGGGAATAAATGGGGTCTTTCCATGATGGAGGGATATTGCGTGGGAGGACATTACGTGCCGCCACCTACAGGGAAAGGATTGGCTTAAGATGGGGAATTGATGGAGCGCGCCTTTCCTAAAAAAACTCACACCTTTACATATAGTGTAAACGAGGAATAGCGTCTATTGGGCCATAACATCCCGATGAGAACCAAGGGGGTGGTGTATATGCAGTGGTATCACGAGCTCGTACAGTCAACTCCACATCCCGCCGCATGTACAAGACCCAAGCCACAGTAACAATGTTATGGTCACTTGTTGCCATTGCGGTATGCTTGTCATTCCTGGCTCAGCTAGGGTAAAGCTGTACGTGCTGAGGTTGCAAATATCCCGGCCCAGGAAGCGGTTCAGACAGGGGAGAGCTACCAAAGTTGTCCAATCTGTGCCGTGCACTAACACTAATCCCCTCCGCTTTCCCTCACTCCAAGCATGCATCTTACATAGTAGCCAAGGCCGCAAGAAGATCCAGTGAGATGCGGGGCAGTGGGCTGTGGGGGTGAGAGTGGGGGGGGGGGGTGGGGGGGTGGGCCTACCAATGCTTCCCGGGCTACATTAGTTCTATTTAACAGCATTGCCCTCCTGTAAAGTGCCAATTTTTCTATTTCTTCTCAGCTGGCAACTTTATAGCATGGAACCAATTATCCTTTTGGGGTCTAATATCTCGATCCAACAGTGGGAGGTATTTATGCATTCACTTCTTCTAGTACGATTTGCTAACCTTGAGCCAGAAACTATTCTTCTACACTGGGCTTCATGAGCTTGACCCGGTGCAAAGCGGTCTCTGGGTAGCCTGTGGAGACATTACCATCTGCACGACGAATTCCTTTTATCGGATCGCTATCGGCAGCCTGCGCATGTTATCCTTGTCTGGCCACGAGCATATTTCCAAGATACGCAATGACCAATGGGTCCGATGGGAGGCGCGCGGCAGCATTTGGTGGGCTTTTCGAGGTGGTTCATTTGAAGAACACCGGAGTACTCAGAAGCGCTACCTTTCGAACGGAGCCCCAGATGCCAAGGACGGGCTATCGACCTTTAACCTTGGTGAGATTGAGTCGTGGCCATTTAGCTTGGAAATGACGGAGCACCAAAAATGGACTGTTGGTTTTGTTTTCCATCTGAAGACGGATTTCTTTCCAGTATGGATTTTCGCGAGCAAAATGAAGGCGGGTTCGATGAAACTACTGCAGCTTGCCTTCTGTCACCCTAAGGAGAAGGCATTCGCCATTTACGACAAAACTATATCTTGTCGCCTTCAAGATGCCCTCGGAGACTTATCGCTGGCCCTCCGAGAGGAGATGTTTGCTGTCCACTCCTTGGGTGAAGCTGATGAGAAGTCGTTCTTATGGCTGATCACCATGCAAGATGTGGAAGTACATGATCGAATTTTCGAAAAGAGCTTAGCGTCAAAGAGTCTCCAGCTTTTGCACGGGTGGAGAGTATTCAATGCAAGGGGCATCAGTATAGAACGAGTTACTTAATGTGTGCCTCGCTTGTAGAATCAAGAGGCAAAGGTACCTTGAGGAATGTCATCTCCCCGAGGTACATATGATAGGGAGGCTGGAACCAGGCCAGGAAGCATCACGGGTCGGCAGTGATGACTGTCAACATTCAGCCGTTAGATACAGGAAAAGCGAGGGTCATGCACGCATCATCCCGTTGGACCACAAACCCAGATTCGACTGGTCAGGTTTCTCCAAGCAAGTCGAGGAGCCAACTGTCGACGAGGCCAAGGCCATTTTGAGCAATTCATTAACAACCCGCCACGCAATGTCATTCCATACTATTGTGGGCACCTAAAAGGCTAGCAACTCCCTAGAGTCACGTGATCCGCGCGTCTGTTCGCTTAGTGAGTGGGCCAGAGTGCCTGAGGTAGCAGGTGAGGGTAGCTAAGGGGTCACGTGCCGCCAGGGCGGGGTGGGTGTCGTCCTGAGCAACGCTATTGCGGTAAATAAACAAAACCCACCACAACTAAACTTCAAAGATCACGACTGGACGACATGCCTTTGAATGTGCGCCGGCGCTTCGGCGATGTGAGTCGCTGTGGCGATGAAAATGCCATCGAATCTCCGAATGCCATCAGGTTTTTCCACCCCGGCTATGGAAAAATACTGATTTCAACCAATGCCCAGCCGCCCATCCGCGATGCTCTGATTTCCCTGCCCGCCTTCGACGATGGAGGCATTTATTACGGTACCGCCCATACGGCTTGTGGTGTCCTAGCCGGAAACCGGTGGGACGGCTACTTCTCGCTCGACAGAGACGGTAAGACGAGGGTCCAGCCGCCAGCAGACGGCATTCTTCGAGAGAGGGCGTACTTCTTTTGTCTCCCCCCGTCCTCCGATCCTTCGACCTCGACCGACCCATACCCCATTGTTGCTCGCTTTCGCGACTGGCGATTTCCTCATCGTACTCTTCCGCCCTGCTGGGAAAGATTGAGACCTCGTTTCCGCGCGGGCGCATATGGGAGTGCGAGACGTTGCATCTTTACGGATTGTGGTTTAAGCCTGGACGCCGCCCACCTTGTACCCGTGAAGGAATCAGGCTGGTACGACGATAACGGAATGGTGGAGTAAGTGTCCAATGGAGTGCTTCATTGCAGACGCTGGAACTGACGCATCTCGACCAGTTACGGCAAGGCTCCATCGTTCTCGACAGACGCAGTCAATGCATCCACGAATGTTGTTCCCTTGCGGACAGACGTCCACAGAATGTTTGACGAACGGAACTTTTGCTTGGTCCCGAAGCCGGATCACCGGGATGGAAGGGCTTTGGCGTTCCGCACCCCGGGAGGCGGTGACAATGTTGCGCGTATGGACCACTCCAGGAACGAAAGCCTAGAGACGGACCAGGATCACCACGAGGACCAAGATGAAGCATCTCGGGTAGAACAACAACCCAATGCAGATTCGGCGACTATATCGAAAACACAAGAAGACGTCCTCGTCGTCGGACATGTCTTTAATTCAATACCAGGCGGTGAATTACAAAAACTCTGGCATAACCGGGAGGCGTACCCTGGCGTCTATGCGGCCTCCCTGGAATGTTTATTTGCTCGATTTGCGTGGACCGTCTTCTCTCCAAATGTCTTCCGCGATTTTCTTCTCATGACCAAGGAGCCCCGGTTGCTCCTTGTGTGGGATGAGGAGTCAGGACAATACGGCATTGAAAGGACAGAACCTGCGAAGTGTAAATTAACTCTAAAAGCGGCAAGAGCTAGAAGTGAAAGCCCAACAAAGAGACCAAGGCCGACGAGTGATGCGGGTCAAGACGAGGACAATTGGAGTGAAGGGTTCGACGAGCCTCGAGACCACTACAAGGATGCTTCGTCGGATATTGACCGTGGTTACCACGACGAACTGCATCGTTACGAAGTAGATGACCTGGGGCTGGATACCCCGAGTCCGGAGGAAGAAGAACCGGAGCGTGGGCGCACAAGAAAACGCAAGCGTCTAGAGAGCTATTCGGGAGCATTTGAGGCTGGTGATGAGTACAAGGGAACGAAACGGGTTAGTCTTCATACAAAATGAGCTTACAGAGGTGTTTGGTCGCTAGCAATAGTTTAATAGGCCTTGTTTCTAGTGATGGCTGAACCTATGCGGTGCTGCTATGGGTCGGCGCCCGCTTCTTTCTCCAGGCTGCCGTATATGACGTGAAAACTTTGGGTATCATGGCTGAGAATATAGGTCATGTTGCAAACATTATCGCTCGGTCTGCGATTTTAGAAGATCGACTGTACGCACGGGTCTTGGGTTATTTGGCAAGGGCATCGAAATACTTCTCATCCGGCACTGTCAAAACCTTGGCGAAAAGCGTCTTTGCCGATTCAGAGGGTTCTGCTAGACCTGCGGGCTCCTATCGGCTGAGCGCAGACATATCGCGAATATTGACCATGGTGGAGCAAGCCGAGCGCCTGGCCATTCTAAAATATCTTTCCACCATCCCGTATCCTTCTCATCATAAGGACGCCGCTCGTCGACGCCTGGATGGTTCTTTATCAGCTGGCGGGGAAGCAGTTCGTCAACGATCCTTTGGCGGCACGGAATTCCGGGCTGCGGGAAACGAAGCTGTGCTCAGTCGTCATTAATGTTATCAGGGCGTGGGCTCCTCTGACCCATCGGGTGAAACAAACTTGACAGGCCCGGTTCAAGATGCTGACCAGCTGAAGATGAGACAGCGGCACGAGAGCCGCCCTCGCAGCACGTCGATTTCCTGTCTCATGACTGGAGGGAGGAGGATATATAGCCCACCTGGAGGTACATCGCGTCACGCCGGGGGGGACGGGCCTATTTCAGCCGGCTAATATGGGTCTGTTTCCCGGGTTAATAAAGCTAACTAGATTAAGCTAGGTGATATATGTGTAAAGAGGTATTAAGAGGAGGTGTTAAAGGCAGAAGTAAAATAAAGAAAGATAAAAAAAGTATAAATTAGTTTATATTACTACTATATAATTATCCTGCTTTTACTAATTACTACTAAGCTATTTTTTTTATATAAACTTATTATTTTTAAACTTATAGTTTATAGTAACTATTACTATAAAGTACTCTAAACTTTTTAGTGCTATTCACTTAATTAATCTCTTTAAGATATATAAAAAGGGGTTTTTTTTTTTTTTTAGCTTTTATTAATCTTATAATAACTAAAAGCTGTTTTTATTATTATTATATCTAATAAATTACACTTACTATTAAATTTAGCTGTTAATACTAAGATAAGATTTTTATATTATTAAAAGCTAATATACTAAAAGCTTAAGATAAGAAGTAATTAGCCTTAAATATAATAGTAATAATATACTACTTTTATTTACTTTTTAAGTATATTTAAATTATTTTATAAGTTTCTAAGATTAATAGCTTTAATACTTAACTTAAAAGTAAAAATAAAAATAATCTAAATTAATTAAATATTTAGTTTACTCTTTTATATTTTTAATATAAATAGTTTTAAAAGTTAAGATTTTTAGTATAATAACTATCTTAAATAAGTAAGTATTTTAAGACTTTTAGTATTAGTAAATAATAAAGTAGTAAATTCTTATTAGTGTTATTAATTAACTAATTAGACCTCTTATAATATAGTATTTTAAAATATATATAAGTATATATATTTTACTTATATTTATTTACCTTTTCTTACTAAAAAATAAACTAAATAAGAGTATTATATAATTATAATAAAAGACTACTATAGTATTTTTTAATAGATATTAAGCTATTTAAATATTTAGTATTATTATAACTAAGCTTAATAATAGTCTATTTTTATACTTACTTTAATATTTTTATTTATTTATTTATACTTTATAAACCTAAAAGGTAGATAATACTTTTATTTTATATAGATATAGAAAAAACTATAAAATTAGATAAAAACTTATATCTTTTATATAGCAGACCTAGGTTAGGCCTCTTATACTATTACTATATGTAAGTAAATAGTCCTTTTACTAAGACTAGAGTTATCTTATTTCCTAGAGGGCTAGGAAAAAATTAAAAAGAGGGAAAGAGAAAAAGAGATAAGAAAAGAAAGAAAAAAGGAAAAAAAAGGTAAAAAAGAGAGAAATAGTTAACTAAATATTAAGTATCTAGTCTGCTATAAGAGTAGAGCAGTTAAGTATTAGGATTATACTAGCTAGGTATATCTAAGTTACTTTATAGTTATAGCTAAAGGCTTAGAATTTTAAGTGGGTAAAACTAGCTACTAGTAGGTTAGCTAGCTATTAGTAAGTTAGCTAGTAGTATAGTTATTAGTAGCTAGAGGCTAGTATAAACTTAATACTTAATAGCTGTTAGCAGCTGTTAGCAGCTATATAGATCTTTATTATTATTTATT
>WPDH01000359.1:0-13125 GCA_019137255.1 Corinectria fuckeliana | reverse complement strand
CTATAAAGGTTTATTAGACTAAGCCTTATTTAGAGGAGATTTAACCTAAATAGTACTTTAAGTATTTTTACTTTAAATATATTATATAATACTATTAAGAATAAGCTAAGTATAACTACTATAAAAAGTCTTATTATATAAGAGATATAATATATTTTACTTTTATTAGTAAGATTCTTATAGTATATTATAACTATAAGAGACTATACTTAGTATAGTTTTATATATACTATATAGTATAAAAAAAGTAAAAATAAATAAGAAATACTTATATAAAAAGACTTATATAATTTAGTATTTTAAATAAGTAGTATAAATATATAGTATACTTACTATAAGATATAATAATATTAATATTAATACTAACTATAGTACTAAACTATCTTACTTAGAGGGGGCTTAAATAGCTCTTAAAGTAGTTTTAAGCTAAACTAGACTTAAGTTTAAGTTTTACTCTTATAGTATTTAGGCTAATTAACCTAATAAGAGAGTAAATACTATTAAAAGTTAGAGAAGGTATACTAATACTAGTTAATAAGAATAATACCTAAGAGGATAAAAAATAGTATAAGTAACTTAAGCTTACCCTAAGATTAAATAAGTTTTAGCATATAATTTAAGCTAAGCCTTATAAGGATTTATTATTATAAGTATATAATTAGCTTTTCTTATAAAGTAAACTTACTTATACTATCTTTTTAACTGTTATAAGCTTACACTTAGGTTGTAAGTAGGGGTTTAGTCTAATTAGAGAGTAGTAAATAAAAGGTATATTTAACCCTACCTAATTTATATAGTGATAAAAGTCCTAGTAATTTCTAGATTTATATAAAGATATATTACACTCTTTACAGCTGTATTATAACTAAATCCTCTTACTTTTATTCTTACTACTAAATTATAATAATAGCTACTATAGCTAACTCTCTCTAACTTATATCTTTTTATATACTTTATATAGTGTAAGATTTTTATTATAAACTTATTTATACTATAATATAAGTGTAAATTTGTTTTTAGTCTAAAACTTTTATTATATATAACTATTAGTCTTATACTTCTTAATAAGATTATTAATAAGATGTTACTACTAACTGTCTTATAATACCTTTAGCTTCTACTATAGCTACTTTTTTTACTGTAAGATAAAGCTGTTAATAAGAGCTATTTCTAGTAGAAAGTTCTAAGCTAAGACCTTCTAGCCGCTCTTATATATATAGCAGTTAAGGCTTTAATACGCTTACATCTAATTACTATAATCTATAGTGTTTATCTTATTATTATAAATAGTAGTAATAAATAAGATTAAAATCAGCTTAATAAGCTTATTACTAAAAAAACACTATATTAGCTATACTTATATTTAGTCTATTATTAGTCTTTTCCTCTTACAGTCTAGTCTTTTATCACCTCTAAATATAGTTAATAGAAATAATATAAGAGTATTATCTTTTTAAGCTACCTAGTTAATCTTATTATTAGCTGTAAGAATAGCTCTAATAATATTAAATTTAAGGCTACTAACAGCTGTGTTATTTATAGCTTTAAGCTTAATAAGAGGCTTATAAATATTATAGTTTTTACAGGCTATACTAGTAGCTTTATAGCTATACTACTAGAGCTAGCAAAAAAGGTTATAAGAAGAGAATAAGTTATTAAGAAAGATATAATATATAAAATCTAGCAGCAGATTTACTAGGGTAATAACTATAGCTTAAGTTAGGTTTAGATAGATTATTCTCTCTTATATTTACTACTAGCTTTACTATAGCTGTGTCTCTTACTATAGCTGTTAAGCTAGCTAGACTCTTATAAGCTTAAACTTCCAGCCTAGCTAGTGCTAAATCCACCACAGGAAATAGCCTTATTAGGCTATAGCTTAGACTTTAAATCCTACAGAAATTAGCTTTAAAAAGACAGTTATTATCTTTAAGAACCTTCTAAAAAAGCAGACTATATACTTATTTATAGTAATAAACATACTTAGTATATAAAAAACAGTAGATATATACTATATATAGTTAGACTATATATTAACTTAGATAGAAATATAGCTGTAAAAGCTTATATTAGGGTTCTAATTAATAGTTATAAAGTTAAAAATATAAAAATACTAGAATAATAGCTAGAAGCAGTTATAAGACATCTATTTAACTATTAGATAAATAGAGTGTTAGTCTTTAGATTTAGAAACCTTCTAATAATTCTTAATCTATAGCTCTTTATATATTCTTATATATATTAGGATTATAAGCTATATATAGAGTTTTATAATAAAGGTTAGCTTTTATATTAACAGCTAAGATTATAGCTTTAATTTATAGCTGCTAGCTTTATACTGCTTAAGCTAGTAATTAACCTAGCTGTTAGTATAATAGACCTAGCTTTTTACTAAGAAAATAAGTAGAAATTACTAGAAAAGTAATAATAGCTCTAAGAGCAGAGCTGTTATCTTAAAGACCTAGCTTAGAAGGTCTATTAGCTTAAAGTTATAATTATAATCTTAGACTAGATTATATATTAGCTAGTAGGTGTTATTAGCTAGCTGCTTATAGTAGCTATTATTAATATAAATAAAGCTATTATTATTATATATATTAACTGCTTAGTTAGAGAGCTGTTAGAAATCTATAAGAGTGTATAAAATAAATTGTATAATAAATTAAGCGGGGTTAATTTTACTAGTGCTCTAAGTCACTTTATATATCTTAGTCTTAGCAGGGGTTATATAAGGCTTAGTATAAAAGTGTAAGCTTATAACAGTTAAAAAGATATACTACTATATATATATACTAAGCTTAACTTACTTTCCTCTTAGGTAAGAGTAGTAAGAGGTTTTTTATCTTATAGCTTACTATTAGGGTTTTTCCCTCTTATTATAAATTAGTTTAAGTTACTTAAAAGAGAGACTAAAAAGCTATTAGCTAAATTAAGTATAAAAAATTTAAAATTAAATTAAATATAATTAAATAAGATTAACTAAAAATAATAAAATAATAAGATAATATTATTATTTAACTTATATTATTAACTTAAATTTTTTATTAACTAATTAACTAATTTTAACTATTATTTATTTATTTATTTATTTATACTTAATTTAGCTTATAGCTATCTAGTTCTTCTTTTAAGTAGCTTAGACTAATTTATAATAAAAGAGAAAAACCCTAATAGTAAGCTATAAGATAAAAAACCTCTTACTATTATTACCTAAAAAAGAAGTAAGTTAAGCTTAATATATATATATAGTAATATAAGTTATAAGTAAGTTTACTTTATAAAAAAAAAAAAAGCTAATTATATACTTATAGTAATAAGTTCTTATAAGGCTTAGCTTAAATTATATACTAAAATTTAACTAGTTTTAAGTTAGGTTTAAGTTACTTATACTACTTATTCTTATCCTTTTAGATATTATTCTTATTACTAACTAGTATTAATATATCTTCTCTAACTTTTAATAGTATTTACTCTCTTAATTAGTTAATTAGTTTAAATACTATAAGAGTTAAACTTAAACCTAAGTTTAGTTTAGCTTAAGATTACTTTAAAAGCTATTTAAGTCTCTTTTAGGTAAGATAGTTTAATACTATAGTTAGTATTAGTATTAGTATTACTATATCTTATAGTAAGTATACTATATATTTATATTACTTACTTAAAATACTAAACTATATAAGTCTCTCTATATAAGTATTTCTTACTTATTTCTACTTTTTTTATATTATATAGTATATATAAGACTATACTAAGTATAAGCTATTATAATTATAATATACTAAAAAAATCTTACTAGTAAAAATAAGATATATTATATTTCTTATATAATAAGCTCTCTTATAATAATTATACTTAGCTTATTTCTAATAGTATTATATAATATATTTAAAGTAAAAATACTTAAAGTACTATTTAAGTTAAATCTCCTCTAAATAAGACTTAGTCTAATAAACTTTTATAACTATAATTATATTATAATTATAAAGTTTATTTATATCTATTAGTTTAGTTAATAATATAACTAGTAATTAGTAAAGTCTAACTATATAGTAGCTTTATAATAGTTTTATAGTATATATCTTAATACTATTTACTTATTAAATATTTATTATAAGCTTTTTAAATAAGCTTTTTATATAGCTAGTTAAGACTCTCTTAATAACTATTATAAACTATTTTAAGACCTAATATATACTTATACTAAAAATAGTAAGAATCTAAGTATTATCTTTTAGAAGATTTATAATTAGTTTATAAAAAAGGATTATAATATTCTTACTAAAAAGATAATATAAGGCTATTATAAGTAAAAAGTAACCTTTTAAGAGGGTATAGTTAATAATTATTATAGTATCTAATAGTATATAAGATATAATATTAGGAGTTATACTAAGTGACTTAATAATAATCTTCTTATTAAGATAAGAGAGAATTACTTTTAATATTAGTACTATTAGAGATAAGAGTATTCTCTTATTATAAGTAACTTAAGCTTAAGTTAAGATCTTAATAGGTATTTTCTAAAAGGCAGCTAATACTACTTTTTTAATAGTAGTTATAATTATTTTTATAAGAGATAGTAAGATTAGAATCTTACTACTTATATATTAAGTATAGCTTATATATTATAGCTTAAGTTAGGACTAAATAGTTATAACTAGCAGAATTACTTTAATACTTACCGCTTTTTATTTAAACTATAAGCTAGCTATATAACTCTTATAAGACTTACACTTAGACTTATAAGCTTATAATAAAACTTACATCTAGACTTATAAAGAAACTCACAGCTTATAAAAAGACTTATAGCTTATATATAAGCCTAAGCTTATCACTATAAGCCCTAAGAAGTATATAAATATATTTACTTAGCACTTTTATAGTAATAACCTTACTAGCTATTAACACACTTAGTTATATTAAATCTACTATTTTACTATTACTAGACTATAACTTATATTACTCACTCTAATATCTTAAACTACTTATTTAAATACTTTACACATTTTAAACCTACCTTATACTCTTAGGTTAAACCTAGCTATTATATATTAATAGCTCTTATTTAGTGTTTTACTATATTAACCTAAGTAATAATTTAAATTAGTTATTATAGCTCTAATAACTCTATCTAGCTTAAGAACATCCTAGGGAAAGTAACTCTAAGATAATATATATATATATAATAATACTATCTTAAGCAACTTAGAATTAGATAATAATAATAATAAGATAACTATAAAACTTAAACATATAAACTAATAAATATATAAGAAGATTATTAATCTCTATAAGGCCTTAGAAAATATATTTAATAAGAATATTATATATTTTTAGAACCTTAAATAGTATATTATAACACTTATTACAGCTTAAGCCTAAATAATATAACTAAAGCCTAATAATAACTATATTATTAGTTCTTTATAAGAGTATATTAAACAACTTAGTAATAAACAGCTAAACACTTATAAAGAATAATATTACTAAATTAAACAGTTTAATAGTTTTAAGACTATACTAACTACACTCTATCTAAGAGATATAAGAGAAACTCTTAAGCTTAAGTAACTACTAACTTTTAATAGTACTCTTAAGAAACTCTAAGAGTATCTTACCTAGCTTAAATTATACTATATATACTATCTAATAATATTTATAAGTAAACCTCTTAAAGTATAATATATAATAAGATTACTTACTAGAAAAGCCTTATAAGAAATAAAATTATACCTAAGAGATTTTATTAAGAAACCTAAGAAACTTTATAAAGCTAAAACTAATAAGCTTTTTAGTAACTTTACCTTATATAAAGAAAAGCTTATTAGCACCTATAGGGAATAAGACAAAAAGCATAATACACTCTTAGCTATATATAAGTTAAGATAAAATAAGACTATTTTAAAATACTTATTAGACTATAAGTACTTTATAGTTAAGCTTAACCTAAGTAATAAGAACTAGATTAATAAGTTCTATTAAGAATTAAAAGATAAAGTTAAAAATAAGATCTATAAGATTCTTACACTTCTTAACACCTTTAATAAATATATTAAACTTTATATGCTTATTAATAATTAACTATTTAAAAGATAAATAGAAAGAAGAAAAATAAACCCTAATAGCTAAAAGAAAAAGAAAAATTACTTTAATACTAGCTAATAACAAAACAGAAACACCTCTTATAAGACTTAGCCTAGCCTTATAGAACTAAGAGCTATATAATAAGACCACTCTAAGGTAAAGTACTAGAATTATAAAAGAATAAGATATTTTAAAAGCAAGTGTTAAAAGCCTAAATTAGAATAAAAATATAAGCTTATACCTAAAGGTAAGCATATCTAATTTACTAACTACTAGTATAAAACTATATAGACTACTATCTATACTAAGACTATTACTATAACTAGATAGAGTTATAATAAGACAGGAGTACTAATAAACTCACTCTAGCTACTCTTAAATAATAAGTATAAAACTAAAAAAGCTACTAAAAATACCTTATATAATAACTCTAGAACTAGCTGTTTTATTAGTAAGCCTACTAAGCTAACTCTTAAAGAAACCTAAAAGGGAAAAATATAAACTATCTTAAGACTATAAAGACTAGTTCCTAAAGGAAAACCCTAACTAGAATTTAATAGGAAAACTCTAGTAATAACTAAAAGGTCCTACTAGTAACTAACTATAGAAATTAAGATTTCTAACTAATAACTAGAATAGAATAAGAGCTCTAAAGTAGTTACTACTAGCTCTAATACTATTAAAAACTTTAGTATTATACTATTATAGCAGCAGATAGAGAATAAATAAATCTACTAATAGTACTATATATAACAGAAAGGTATTTTTAGCGTGAAAGCAGAATATAAAGCTAGATAAGCTAAGCAGCTTAGCCTTCTTATTATAAATAATAATATTTATATACTTATAAATAACTATCTTAGTAGTATTAAAACTAATTCTATAGATAATACTAGCTTAGAGGAGGAAAATAACTTAGCTTATATTAATTTAGATAGCTAATAACTATAGTAGATAATAAACACTTATAATAAGATAAGTACTAAATGCTAAAAAACTATAAAAGACAAATACTAATAGCTTATCTGTAAGACTATAAATATCTATAAAGGTAATACTATTTATATCTAAGCTTTACTATACTACCTTATATAGTATAATCTTAACTAACTAAAGATAGAAATTAGTGATAATTAATAACTATACCTATTATATAAGAAATATTAACAGATCTCTTAGATATTATACTTCTTTTACTTATATAAAGACTATATAAGAGATAAAGTAACTAATAACTATTATCCTATAAAGGTTTAAGAGTACCTAATAGATAATTTATATCTTATATAAGAAACCTTAAACTACTAAATAATATATTTAATCTTAACTAATAAAATCACAATCTTAAAAGAGAAAGATAATTACTTTATAAAAAAATACCTTAAAGAACTAACAGACCTAAGAGATTACTCTTACATAAAATATAAGATATATATATATATTAAGATTTAGAAATAGTATAATATAATAACCTGCTTAGCTAACTATATAATAAACTATAAAAATAAAAACTATAAAGAATATACAGCTAAAGTATAAGAAATCTATAATAAGATATATAAGATATATTAAGAAGGATTTTATTTCCTTATATAGACTAGAGGAAGTAATAAAGACTAAGAATAGTATATAAAAGTCTAATAATATGTAAAAAACAACTAATACTACTTGTAGAAAAGTAATAAGTAAGTAAGAAAAAAAAGAGTAAATCACCTCTAATAAAAGCTTTATATATAATAAAATTAGTAGTAAAATAAAAAACACTTAAGCTATAAGTATAAGTTAAAAATATATAGCTTACTATATTAGTAAATAGTAAAGCTAAAGTATTATATATTAACCTTAGTATAGTTAATAAGCTAAAGCTACTATAAAGAAATAAAAATAACTTATATATAATATATAACCTTAAAGGTAATATATTTTTATATAATAATAGGTAGATAACTTAACAGATTAATCACCTAAAAGTTCTTATTAATAAATAAAACTAAGATATCACTTTTAATATTATACTTATAATATATTATAATATTATTCTTAGGTATTTATAGCTAAGAAAATATAACCCTAATATTAACTAGAGAACTAGCTAAGTATAAGCTGATTTTAATAATATACTCTCTAGTAATAATAAAAATAACTTAAAAGAAGAGAGATCTCTAATCTTAACTTCTAATAAGACAGAAAGTAAGAATTTATATAAGAATATAATAGAAACTTTAGCACTCTTAAAGAGAATATAATATAAATAATAAAAAGAGAAGAAATAAATACTCTAAAGAACTATTAGAGCCCTAAGAAAACAGTTTATATAGATAAATAGTAACCTTAAGCAGAATAATAAACTACTAAAAGATAAAAGACTTAAGAATATACTAGTAAAATATTATATTTATAAAAAACTCTTTATAAAAAAACTTAAGACTAGACTACTAGAATTTAGTTAATAAGACTATAAAATTATCCTAAAAGATAGAATATTACTTATATTCTATAAGATTTTTAACCTTAATAAAATATAGTTATAAACACTTAAGAAATATATTAAAAATATACTATATAAAGAATATATTAGAATCTCTAAGTTATTAGTAGGCTATCTAGTAATATTTATTCTTAAAAAGAATAGAAAACTCTAACTTATTATAGACTATAAATAATTAAATAATATTATACTTAAAGATTAAATCTTATTACCTCTTATTATAAAGCTTAAGAACTAACTCTATAAGATAAAAGTGTTTATAATACTAAATCTTAAGAGAGTATATAATCTTATTTATATTAAGAAAGAATATAAATAAAAGACTGCTTTTAGAATAAAGTTTAGACTTTATAAGTATCTTATTATACTTTTTAGACTTACTAATATACTAGTAATATTTTAATATATAATTAATAATATACTATAAGAGTATCTTAATATTTTTATTATATATTACTTAGATAATATTCTAATCTTCTCTAAAAGTAAAAAAGAATATATAGAATATATTTATAAGATACTATAAGCACTATAAGATACTAATCTCTTAGTTAAACTAGAAAAGAGCTATTTTTATATTAACTAAGTGGAATTTCTTAGATATATAATCTCTTATAATAAGATTAGGATAAATCTAAAGAAAATCACTATAGTAAGTAAATAGAAAAAACTAAAAGACCTTAAGAAAGTATAATTCTTTTTAGGTTTTACTAACTATTATAAGAGATTTATTAAAAACTTTAGTAGTTATACTATATTACTTACCTGTCTTACTAGAAAAAGAGAAGTATTTAGATAAGATACTATTATATAAAAAGTATTTAATAATATTAAATAATTAATCCTAAGTGAACCTATTCTTATTATATTTAACTTAGAATAAGAAATTAAACTAAAAACAGATTTATTAGACTTTATATAAGAAGTATAAATTAGATAATAAGATAATAATAAAATATTATATCTTATTACTTTCTTCTCTTATAAGATATATAGTGCTAAACTTAATTATCTTATTTATAATAAAAAATTTCTTATAATTATTAATATATTTAAAGAATTTAGATACTACCTCTTAGGAAGTAAATACTAAGTTAAGATCTATATAGATTATAAGAATATTACTTACTTTATAACTACTTAACAACTTATAGGATAATAACTATATTATATTAAATACCTTTTAGAATTTAACTATATAATTATCTATAAAAGCAGATCTAAAAATAAGTAAGCTAATATTATAAGTTAATAAGCTAACTTTAATAATAAAAAGCAAAAAATTAGTAAATAACTTTTATACTTTATACTTAAAAGATATTTTAAATAGAAGTATATTATAATAAACTAGAAGTTACTATTAAGATTAGAGTATATTATACTACTTAGATAATATTATATTCTTATAGATAAAAAAATATAATCCTTAAGTAATAAATATACCTAATACCTTCTAGGTAAAAAAATTAAACTTAATAATTTTAAGACTAAGTTTATTATAAATACCTATTATAAATAAGAAGGTAAATATAATAATAATAAAAGAAAACTTATTTTTATCTTTAAAAGATATTATAAAGAAGACTACTTAGATAATAATATATATACTATACTTACTAGATATAATAACTACTCTAAGAAAGATAAACTTAGATAAGATTAGATCTTACCTAAAAGACACTTAAAGCTCTTAAGATAACTAAAAGACTATTAATTTAACTAAGTTACTAGTAACTCTCTAAGAATAAGACTTATTAAGATAGATAAAAATAGTAAAATTATTATTCTAAGAAATATAAAAGATTACCTTATATAATATTACTATAATTAAGTATATAATAGAAATATTTACTATATTATAATTTAGATAAAAGTACTTTATACTATAGAAAATATATATAGTACTATATAAAACTTAATAGCTAAATACCCTAAGTGTCTTAAAAACTAACTTTATATTATAAGAATACTAGCTATAATATATATAGTAGAATAAGAAAACCTACTACTTAAGTAAATCTAAAAGTATAATAATATACTACCTAAAGATAAATATATAGTTAAGTAGTAAGTTCTTAAAGAACTATAATACTAGCTTATATAGGAAATATATAAATACTTACTATATAGATATTAAGAAGTTAATAAAACTCTTAATAGAGTTAGAATAATATATTAATTTCCTAGAATAAAGCAGATTATTAAAGATATTATAACTTAGTATAACCTCTATATAAAAACTAAGGCTTAATACTATAAACTATATAGAGAACTATAGCTATTACTAGTTACTAAGTAACTTTAAGACTTAGTTATAATAGATTTTATTATAAAACTACCCTTATTAGAAGATCTTATAATAAGAACCTTTTATAATAGTATTCTTATTATTATAAATAGACTTATAAAATTTTCCTATTTTATATCTTATTAAGAAGTAATAGATATAAAGTAGTTTACTTATATCTTTTTATAAAATATTATTTATATTTATAGACTTCTTATAAAGATTCTCTCTAATAAAAAAACTTTATTTGCTTTAAAGTTTTAGTAATTACTTATAAACCACTTAAGATTAAACTACTAACTTACTATAGTATTCTAAGTATAAGTTAATAAATAAATAGAATAAATAAACTAAATACTAGAATAGTATCTTTAATACTATATTAACTATAAATAAGATAACTAGGTTAAAAAGCTTCTAACTATATAGCTAAGCTATAACACCTCTGTTTATAAAAGTATAAAAACTATACTAGTATATACTAATTTTAGATTTACCTCTAATACCTATAGAACAAGCTAAGATAGATTAATTATCTCTAAAGCTATTCTTATATTAGAAAAATTAAAAAATCTATATAAAGAACTAAAAACTAAACTTAAATTTGTTAGAAACCAGATAAAAAAATACTATAACCTAAAAAAGATAAAAAGACTATTCTTCTAGGAGAGAGATATAGTCTATCTTATAATAAAAAATATTAAAATAAAATAATAAAATAAAAAACTAGACTATAAATTTATTAGACCTTATAAAATTATTAAAAAAATCTTAGAAAATAACTACTAGTTAGACTTACTACTAAAAGTCAGACTTTACCTAGTTTTTTATATCTTACTTCTTAAGACTATAAAAAACATAATTTATACTAAGATTAGTAATAAATATAAAACTAAGGTTAAAAGACTAAAAGAGTATATAGTAGAAGCTATTCTTAATATAAGAATAAAAAATAAGCAAACTAAGTATCTTATTAAATAGAAAGACTATCCTAAGAGTGATAATTAATAGGAACTAGCTAAAAATATCACTTATACTTAATACCTCTTAAAGAACTTTCACTAATAATAATAAAATTAGAGATAAAAAGAAGTTCCCTCTAGTTAATAATATTTAGGGCTCTTATAAGCTAGGCCTTAGCTATAGTAAAAGATTTTATATTTTCCACTACCTTTAGCTTATCTAATATCTTAATATTATAACATACTATCACCTTAGCTTTTTTATATAACTAGCACTTTTAGTAATAAAAGCATATTAGCTAGCTAAGATGCTTATTTAATTGCTACTACAGGTTAACTAGTTTGTTTTTAGCTATCTTTTTCTCACACTCTAATTAATACTTCTCTATAATAAAACAGTCTGCTATATAAATAAAGAAAAGTTAGAAGTAAGAATTAGAAGAAACTAAATAGAAAGAATATACCTTTAAGCATAGTAACTCTTTTGCTATCACACTTACACCTATAGTAAGTATATTAGGCATAGTGTTTATAACTCTTCTTAGCTTAGCACTTAAGCTTTTAGGGTTTATAGTAGCTACATAGTATAACTAGAAAACTAGTGTTTTTAATAAATATAGCCTACACTTTTTAGTTCTAAGTTGCCTTAGAATTAAACATACTATTAGAAGAAGACCTAAAATAATTATAGAACTAGGTTAAGACTTACTAGATAGAAAGAGAACAGGTTAAGAGACAACTAGGGTCTTAAAGGTAAGACTATTAGGAGGAGAGATATTATATCACAGCCTAGGTTAGGACTAGGCGGTTATAACTAGCAGAATCACTTTAACACCCACCGCTTTTTGTTTAAACTGTAAGCTAGCTATATAACCCCTATAAGACTTACACCTAGACCTACAGGCTTATAATAAAACTTACATCTAGACTTATAAAGGAACTCACAGCTTATAAAAAGACTCACAGCTTATATGTAAGCCTAGGCTCACTACTATAAGCCCTAAGAAGTATATAAACATATTCACTTAGCACTTTTATAGTAACAGCCTTACTAGCTATTAACACACTTAGTTATATTAAATCTACTATTTTACTATTACTAGACTATAACTTATATTACTCACTCTAACATTCTAAACCACTTATTTAAACACTTTACACATCTTAGACTTACCTTATACTCTTTTGTTAGACCTAGCCGTCATATTATAATAGTATTAGCTAGGGTTTTTACTATTTTTTAAACTAAGAGGAAAGTAGCTTTTAAGATAATTACTTTAAGTTTATATTTAGTCTTAATAATA
>WPDH01000036.1:0-28658 GCA_019137255.1 Corinectria fuckeliana | reverse complement strand
AATTTATATACTTATTATATCTTTCTTAAGAGACTTATAAGAGTATTAAGATAGTTTTTTATATTCTTTTAGCTTATTACTACTAGATTTTATAACTAGCTTTTTAAGTAGTTATTTCTAGAATTAATAATCTTCCTCTTGTATTTTATAGTCCTCTTCTTATTAAGATACTATTATTAAGACTAATTCCTAAAGGGTTAAAATATCTTTCTTAGGGCTAATTACTTAGTGATAGTATTCTAAGAAGGTTTTTAATTAGGATTATTATCTTATATATAATTAGAATTATATAGATAATTAGTCTTTATTATTATTATATATATCTAATATTAGAGTTTCTCTCCTATTAAGGTTATAATCTCTATAAGTAGTCTCTAAGTCCTCTCTTAGTGCTTATTATAACCTAGCTTTATATAAGAGAGAGAGTGTTCTTCTTAGTAATACTTTTTAGCCTAGTGTAAGGTCTAGTATAAGAGGTATTTCCTAAGAGGGTCTCTTCTCTATAAGAAGGGTATTAATTAGATTAATCTCTTTCTCTACCTAATTAGTAAGTATAAGTTTATTTGTTATTATTAATAGTTGTCTTATACTTGTTATATACTTATTATACTTTATAAGAGATCTTATATAACCTCTTATTTTATATTATATACTAGTAACTTAAGTAAGATATAAAAGTAGAAGAATTATAAGAGTTAGTCTTACTAGGGTATAAATATAAAGATTATAAAGGTAGGTATTAGTATATTATAAAGCTTCTACTTAATAAGTATTTAGTAAGTGCTTATCTAGTATTCTTAAAAGAGCTGTTAGCTTACTATTTAGGTAAGCTCTAAAGTTAAGCCCTAAAGGCTTATATTAGGTGTTAATAGAGTTAGTACTAACTATTATAGTAGCTTAGCTCCTAAAAGCAGCTTTTACTTATAATAATAGTACTTACTATACTATTAGGGTTTCTCTTATATAAGCTTTTTATAAATACTACCTAAGAGTTATAAAATATATCTTAAAATATTTTAAGTTAAATATATAAGAAGTGTAAAAGTATATTAAGATATTTTACTAAGTATATACTAAGATAGAGAAATAATAGTAAAAAGCTATAAAAAGATAAGCTAAATACTATAATAAGTAATATAACTTATAAGAATATAAGGTTAGGTAAACTATTAGGCTATTAATAAGAAACTTCTAATTTAAATATAAAAAGCTAGTACTAAAATTTATTAAGATAATAATAGTAAAAAGAATTAGTAAATAAATATACTAAGTATACCTTTTAGAATAATACTAGTAAATATATAATATTTTTCTAGTTAAACTCTTAGAACTATAGTTTAAAAAGTGCTAACTAAGTATAGAAAAACTACTAAAACTATCTAAACTAAAAGAAAAGAATAATAAGTAAGAGGTTAAAAAAGTAGTTAACTATAAGAAAAATATAAGATAAATATTTTACTAAGTTAAATAGGTAAAATAGCTAGTAGAATATAACACTTAAGAGCTAATAGCCTACTTAAAGAATATAATAAAGTTAGTATAATAGTATTATAAGTAGAGAAAGTAAATATATAAGAAATAAAATAATAAATAAATAAACTATAATACTAAAAGTATAATAAAAACATAAATTACTAGTAATACTTAAGTAGCTAAATACTACTAGAAGAATAAACTATTAGGTACTACTAAGGTTATTACTAATTAAAAAAACAAATAGCTACTAACTTAATACTTAAAGCTAAAAAAGTCTCTTAGAGAATATAAACTATAATAAAAATTTCTTTTAGGACTTTTTTGCTAAGATACTATAAAAAGTAAAAAGTAAGAATATAATATTAAAAATACTTAACTTACTAGACTTTAAAGAATAAGTCTTTAAAGATATATACTTAGCCTGCTTAAAAAAGTAAGTAAAAAGTAAGAGTAACTTACTATTAAAATTAATAACTTAAGTAGGTATCTTAAGAACTTTAGTCTTATAAGTATACTTATAAGTAGTAAAAGCTAAGATAAAAGAGGGGTTAGTAATATCTAAGTAACTAGTAAAATAATAAGAAGTTATTAAAGCTTAAGTAATAAGAGAAGAGACAGCTAATAGGTTTAACCTTAAAAAAGAGGCTTAAATATTAAAGTTTAGCTTAAAAGCTAAGTTATTAAAAAGCTAAAAGCTCTTTAGGTTATTTAAAATCTAAATATTATAAAAAGACTAAATAATAAGAGATAAAAAAGCTAAGAGAGAGGTAATATAAGTATAAGTAATAAGTAAAGTAATAGTAAGCTTAGTAGAAGTCTTATTAAGATTAGAGATAAAAATAAAAGCAGAGTATAAGTAAGTAATAAGTAAGATAGTAATAAATAAAGTAAAAAACTTAATATTAGAACTACTAAACTTAAAACTAATATTATAAGAAAGACTATTAATAGCCTTATAGTAAAAAGGTTTTTAGTTTAAAAAGCTAACTTAGTATACTAAGACTTAAATACTATAGTTATAAGCCTTAATAATAGTAAAGATAGTAATATACTTAATAGATATAAAGAAAGCCTAAAGTGTTTTCTTTTTAATATTAGTAATAAGAGTAATAAATATATAAAGCAGTTAAAAAACCACTATATAAATAGTAAGAGTAGTATTATTATTATAAAGATAAAAAGGCTAAGTAGTCTTAATATAATAATCTAATTTAGTTAGAGAAATATCCTCTAAGAGGTTAGTATTTTAGTAAAACCTTAAGGTGTTAATAGTAGTCTAAGCCTTAATTAACTAGAATAAGAAATTAAGCACTTTCTTAGTTAACTAGCTAGACTTTTTAGTATTAGTACTAGTAATACTAGATAAGCTATTAATAAGAGTTTAAAAAGTAAATACAGTCTTATTAGTAGTATACTAAATATACTAGTATAATATACTAAATAAAGACTTATAAAAAGTTACTTAGTAACTAAAGGAACACTTCTTAAGGTTATTATAAAAGTAATATATAGTTAACTTATTTTAAAAGACTATTATAATACTATAAAGCTCTAAAAGAATCTTAGAAGATATTAATAATATATAAAAAGTAGTAAAAACTTAATAAACTTATAGTAATATACTTTTACTTAAATTACTTATAATAAATATAATAAGCTTTAAAAGAACTATAAATATATAATAAACTAAACTAGTTAGCTTTTTATATTAAATAAAAAAAGTAAAAAGTATCTCTAATAAATATTTAGTTAAAAAAGATATTTTTATTAAACTAATAAAAAATATCTCTTATATAAATAAGAGATATCTAAGTGATAAATTAGTAATAGTAAGATAAGTAAACTAATAATAATACTTTATAATAGTTTAAGTATTATAAGTAATAAAAGAAAGTAGTAAGATAAAGTAACTTATAAAGGTTTAGAAAGAGAGAACTAAATAATAAAAGATATTATAAAAAAGTTAGTATAAGTAAGAGAAAGAAAAAGAAAATAAATAAGTATACTAGTATAGTTTATAACTTAATAGTTACTAATAAACTGCTAACTAATAAGCTTATTATTAATATAAAGCCTTATAGCTAACAGCTATATAATAGCTATAAAGTAAGTACTAACTAACTATTATATTACTATAATAACTAAGATTCTAAGTGATAATAGTATAGTAATAATAAAATAATATTAATTATAATAACTAAGAATAAACTTATATATTTAAAGACTAAATAGCTAAAAAAGAGAGTAATTATAAAAAGATAAGCTTATAGCTTAAAAGACTAGCCTTAAGAGAAACTAGTACTAAGCTAAGTAAAATATACTAAGAGTATAAAAGCTACTAAGTAAGATTACTTAAAAATCTTAGTAAGTAGTTTATAACTACTTACTAAGTTAAAGTCTTATAATATATAAATACTTACTTTAAAACTTTTTATCTTACTTTAATTAGCTAACTCTTATACTATTTATTTTATCTCTTAATATCTTATTAACTTATTTTAGTATAATAATTTATATATTAATTAAACTATTATTATCTAATAAGTCTTTTAATCTTAATCTTTTTATAAGATTATTAAGTTTTATAAAGTTATTACTATTTTTAGCTTATATAGCTAATAAGATATTATTTATAATTTTAGATAATAAATTATATAATAGTATTATACTTACTATTTTATATAGTAAGCTAAACTAATATAAAGTATTATTAAGAAAAATAACTTATCTTATAGCTTTTTTAATAAGAAAGAAAAAAAGTAAAATAGTCTTAAATATAGCTTTAGTACTTCTAATCTTAAGAGTACTTTTCTTTTCTTATAAAATCTTAGTTTAAAATTACTATTACTAAGTGTTTTAGACTTTTTTCTGCTATTATATCTCTCTTAAAAATATTATAAGTAGTGCTTAAATTTATAACTTAATAAAGTTTAAAAAAGACTTTATAGCTATTATATTAAGACTGTTTTTCTTACTAATATTTTTATTATTAGAGACCTCTCTTATATTAATTTAGTTTAAGATTTTATAAGTATATTTCCTATAGGTTTTTATATTTTTTTTATATTTTAGATTAAAATATTTTTACTTATTAAACTATATATTAGCAAAGATTATAACCTTTTTATCTTAAGTTACTAATATATAAATTATATATTATAACTTACTCTTATAGCTAATAAGATACTTAATATAAGCTTTTTTTATAAGTAAGCTTAAAAACTTATATAACTTAATATATTTTAAGACAGCTATAGTTATTAGGTAAGCTAAACACTTAAAAACCTTAATATATACTTATAAGAGCCTTATATTCTTAGAAATATAACTATATATAAAAATATTATTCTTAACCTAGTCTTACTAAAGCTAGTAGAAAGTTACTTACTAATTTTTATTTAATAAGATATATAGTTAAGAAGGTATACTATTATATAATATATCTTAAAAGTAAGCTTTTCTAAAAGTCTTAACTTTTTAATTATAATCTTACTCTTAACCTTAATAATTCTTTCTAATATCTTAGCACTCTTATTTTATATTAAGGTTAATAAGGTAAACTTATAAATAATTATACTATTATTTTTAAAGATCTCTCTTTTCTTTTTAGTAAAAAGAGTCTTATTACTATTATACTATAAGAGTAAGATCTTAAGGCTATATTAAGTTTATAACTAGGCTTATAGCTTTTTAAACATACTCTTAATATCTAACTTTATCTTTAAGAGGTAAAAAAAGCATATTTTTATTATTATATTTATAAATAAGACCTAATAATAGTAGCTATTATATATAAGCACTAAAAAGTAATAAAAATTATAATTTATTACTTTTTTAAGCTTTTAAGAGATATAATTTAAAGACTTTTTTAAGACTATTATTATTACTTTTATTATAGTATAAACCTAATATTTCTTAAAAAAAGGTTTTTTAACTTTTACTTTTAAACTTAATAAGGCTAGCTAATTAAAAGCTTTTTACTTTATATAATTATATTATTAATACTAAAGCTTAGTATTCTCTTTAAAGACTATTCTAAGCTTTAAGGCTATTATAACTAAAAAGCTCTAAATAAATACTCTTATTAAAATAACTTACTAGCTTATATAAAGCTATATAAAGACTACTATCTTAAATAATTCTTTTATCTAAAAGACTTTTACTTTCTAATCTTAAATAATACTATTATTATATATCTAAAAGCTTAAGATTATATTAAGATATATCTTTAGTATATAATAAGTATACTTAAGTCTAATAAGCCTACTCTTAGAAAACCTAAAGTATTAAACTCTTAAGTTAACTATATTTTAGTCTTTTATAAATATCTTACTATCTCTTATATAAGTAGTTTTTTTAACCTTTTAATTAAAGCTTTTTTTAGAGAACTAGTTTATATAGTTAAAAAAGTAGTATAAGATACTAAAATTATAAATAGTAATATAAGAGTTAATCTTACTAGAGTGTAATATAAAGATTATAAAGGTAAGTATTAGTATATTATAAAGCTTTTACTTAATAAGTATTTAATAAGTACTTATTTAGTATTCTTAAAGAGGCTATTAGCTTACTATTTAAGTAAGCCTTAAGGTTAAGTCTTAAAAGCTTATATTAAGTGTTAATAGTATTAGTACTAACTATTATAATTACTCTCTCTCTTTTTAAGTCTTATTTTAAGGTGTTATTTTTTATAATAAAAAGTTTATTATTTTCTTATATATATAGTAGTTTACTAACTATATAAAAATAATAAGACTTATTATTAGGTTTATTATAATCTAAGTGTTATATAAGTAGTTATTAGGCTGTTATATAAGAGCTTACTTATTTTATACTTTAAATATTTACTTTAGGTTTTTATTTACCTTAAGTTTAAGATTCTCTCTTTTTTATAACCTTTTTTAGAACTCTTTTATTTATAGTTAATATATTAGTTTTTTCTCTTAACTTTATATTTTTCCTTTTAATTAGTTCTCACTCTCTTAATATTATCTTTACTTACTTACTAAGTGTTTAGCTCTTATATACTAATATTAATTCTTAGAGTTATAATTATAATATTAAAAAAGTTTTATATTTAAGCTAAAGTTAATTTCTCTTTCTTAAATAAGAAGTTTTTTAGAATACCTTCTAGTAGTATTCTTTACTCTTATTATATTTAATAGAAATACTATTCTTTTTTATATTCTTATACTTATAGTTTTCTTATTTCTTATTATATTATTTATAAAGTCTTAAATAAGTAATATAGCTAGGTATATATTATAAGTGCTTAGTAAGCTATAAGTACTTATACTAATTTTATAATAATAGTATAAGAGTTAGCTAATTAAGGTAAAATAGAAAGCTCTAAGGTAGGTATTTATATATTATAAGACTTTAACTTAGCAAGTAGTTATAAACTACTTACTAAGATTACTAAGTAATCCTACTTAGTAGCTCTTATACTCTTAGTATATCTTACTTAGCCTAGTATTAGTTTCTCTTAAGGCTAGTCTTTTAGGCTATAAGCTTATCTTCTTATAATTACTCTTTTTTTTAGCTATTTAGTCTTTAAATATATAAGTCTATTTTTAGTTATTATAATTAATATTATTTTATTATTACTATACTATTATTATTTAAGACCTTAGTTATTATAGTAATATAATAGTTAGTTAGCACTTATTTTATAACTATTATACAGCTGTTAACTATAAGGCTTTATATTAATAGTAGGCTTATTAGTTAGCAGTCTATTAATAGCTATTAAGCTATAAATTATACTAGTATACTTATTTATTTTCTTTTTCTTTCTCTTACTTATACTAACTTTTTTATAATATTTTTTATTATTTAGTTCTCTCTTTTTAAACCTTTATAAGTTACTTTATCTTACTACTTTCTTTTATTACTTATAATACTTAAACTATTAAAGTATTATTATTAGTCTACTTATCTTACTATTATTAATTTATCACCTAAATATCTTTTATTTATATAAGAGATATTTTCTATTAGTTTAATAAAAATACTTTTTTTAACTAGATATTTATTAGAGATATTTTTTACTTTTTTTATTTAATATAAAAAGCTAACTAGTTTAGTTTACTATATATTTATAGTTCTTTTAAAGCTTATTATATTTATTATAAGTAATCTAAGTAGAAGTATACTACTATAAGTTTATTAAGTTTTTACTACTTTTTATATATTATTAATATTTTTTAAGATTTCTTTAGAGCTTTATAGTATTATAATAGTCTTTTAGAATAAGTTAACTATATATTACTTTTATAATAACTCTAAGAAGTGTTCTTTTAGTTACTAAGTAACTTTTTATAAGCTTTTATTTAGTATATTATACTAGTATATTTAGTATACTACTAATAAGACTATATTTACTTTTTAAACTCTTACTAATAGCTTATCTAGTATTATTAGCACTAGTACTAAAAAGTCTAGCTAGTTAACTAAGAAAGTGCTTAGTTTCTTATTCTAGTTAATTAAGACTTAAATTACTATTAATACCTTAAAGTTTTACTAAGATACTAGCCTCTTAAAAGATATTTCTCTAACTAAATTAGATTATTATATTAAGACTACTTAGCTTTTTTATTTTTATAATAATAATACTACTCTTACTATTTATATAGTAGTTTTTTAACTACTTTATATATTTATCACTTTTATTACTAATATTAAAAAAAAAAACACTTTAGGCTTTTTTTATATCTATTAAGTATACTACTATCTCTACTATTATTAAGGCTTATAACTATAGTGTTTAAGCCTTAATATACTAAGTTAGCTTTTTAAACTAAGAACCTTTTTACTATAAGGCTATTAGTAGCCCTTCTTATAATATTAGGTCTAAGTTTAGTAGTTTTAATATTAAGTCTTTTATTTTATTTATTACTATCTTACTTATTACTTACTTATATCTTACTTTTATTTCTATCTCTAATTTTAAGACTCTTACTAAGCTTACTATTACTTTACCTATTACTTATACTTATATTACCTCTCTCTTAGCTCTCTTATCTCTTATTATTTAGTCTCTTAATAGTGTTTAAATCTTAAATAACTTAGAGAGCTTTTAGCTTTTTAATAATCTAGCTTTTAAGCTAGACTTTAGCATTTAAGCCCCTTCTTTAGGGTTAGACCTATTAGCTATCTCTTTTTTTATTACTTAAGCTTTAATAACTTCTTATTATTCTACTAGTCACTTAGATATTATTAACCTCTTTTCTATCTTAGCTTTTACTACTTATAAGTATACTTATAAGACTAAGATCCCTAAGATACCTACCTAAGTTATTAATTCTAATAGTAAGTTACTCTTACTTTTTACTTACCCTCTTAAGTAGGCTAAGTATATACCTTTAAAGACTTATTCTTTAAAGTCTAGTAAGTTAAGTATTTCTAATATTATATTCTTACTTTTTACTTTTTATAATACCTTAGCGAAAAAGTCTTAAAAGTAATTTTTATTATAGTTTATATTTTTTATAAAACCTTTTTAGCTTTAAGTGTTAAGTTAGTAACTATTAGTTTTTTAATTAGTAATAACCTTAATAGCACCTAATAGTTTATTCTTCTAGTAGTATTTAGCTACTTAAGTATTACTAGTAATTTATATTCTTATTATACTTTTAGTATTATAGTTTATCTATTTATTATCTTATTTTTTATATATTTACTTTCTCTACTTATAATACTATTATACTAACTTTATTATATTTTTTAAGTAAGCTATTAGCTCTTAAGTGTTATATTCTACTAGCTATCTTACTTATTTAACTTAGTAGAATATTTATCTTATATCTTTCTTATAGTTAACTACTTTCTTAACCTTTTACTTATTATTCTTTTCTTTTAGTTTAAGTAGTTTTAGTAGTTTTTTTACACCTAGTTAGTACTTTTTAAACTATAGTTCTAAGAGTTTAACTAGAAAAATATTATATATTTACTAGTATTATTCTAAAAGGTATACTTAGTATGCTTATTTGCTAATTCTTTCTACTATTACTATCTTAATAAATTTTAGTACTAGCTTCTTATATTTAAATTAGAAGTTTCTTATTAATAGCCTAATAGTTTACTTAACCTTATATTCTTATAAGTTATATTACTTATTATAATATTTAGCTTATCTTTTTATAGCTTTTTACTATTATCTTTTTATTTTAGTATATACTTAGTAAAGTATCTTAATATACTCTTATACTTCTTATATATTTAACTTAAGATGTTTTAAAGTATATTTTATAACTTTTAGGTAATATCTATAAAGAGCTTATATAAGAGAAACCCTAATAGTATAGTAAGTACTATTATTATAAGTAAAAGCTACTTTTAAGAGCTAGGCTGCCTATTAGTATAAAGTGTTATTAGTATACACTTAAAGATATTTTCTAATAGCTTAGTTAGTTTTTTCTATTTATCTATTTATTTATAAATAGTATATAATAAATAGCTACTAACAGGTTACTTATTCTTTTATTAAGTCTTTTTAAAACTTACTTATAAATAGCTTATTTTTATTACTAATAATCCCTTTAGGTAAACTATATTTATACTTAATATATTTATATAAGAGCTATACTATTTCTACTATATTAAGTGTTTTTTTTATAAAGATAAAAAGTATATATTTTATTATATAATATATAATTACTAGTATAGTATTATATTTCTTACTATTAGCTTAGGTGCTTTTTAATAGTCTTATAATAAAATTAATACTAATTTCTTAAAAAGAGTAGGTAAATATTAGTAGAGATTATAGCTTTTTATAAGGCTTATATCTTAGTATATAAGCATCTTAGTAATATTAATATTTTAGAGTGTAGTCTTTTATATTATTTAAGATTTAGTTTTAATAGAATTTATATATAATAAGGTTTAAGGTTTTTACTACTCTTATATATCTTAAGTAAGAGTTATTATAATATTAGTAAAAAATTTCTCTTCTTATTATATATTCTTCTAAGATAACTAGTCTTTTTTTAAAAAATAGTATTTCTTACTTATTATAATAGTAAGCTTCTCTTATAATATTATAAACCTTTACTAACTACTATTAGTAAAATTAATCTCTCTCTTATAATTCTTATACTAACTCTTTTAGTTTACTTAAGAGCTAATTAAAAAAGGCTATCTCTCTCTTTATAAGCCTTTTTATAACTAAGCAGAGAATATATTAGTCTAAAATAACTATTATAATTACTAAAAGTATCTCTTATAAACTTAGCTTAGCTAGTAGTTACTATTTAGTTACTAAGTCTTTAAGTAGTTTACTTTTAGCTTATTTAGCTTAAATAGTAATAGCTAGAATAGTAATAAGCTTATCTTTAAGACTAGCTTATATAGCTTAAATAAATATATTAACTATTTTATTTTTTATACTCTTAAGAACTTATATAATTACTTAGTAAAAGTCTTTTAGTAACTTTTCTACTAACTTAAGTTTTACTACTAAAGTTAAAAGTATATTTATATATAAGATCTCTCTTACTATATAATCTAGCCTTTATAATAAGCTATCTACTAGGTTTATCTTACTTAGCTAGTACTTAATATTAAAGTTAAAAAGTACTAATTTATATACTTATTTAGTAAGCCTTTCTTAAAAGTCTCTTACTAATACTTTTATAACACTTATAAAGGCTATATAGTCTATTAATAGTATAAACTTATTTTTAAGCTCTAAAAGGTAGTAATTTTAGTATTTTAAGCTCTTAATAATAGCTAATAGCTCTTACTAGCTAGTAGCTTAGTATTACTCCTTCTTTAAGAGTTTTTTAGACTAGTATATTACTAGGTGCTATTAATTCTTAAATAGTTAAAAAAGAATACTTAATATAGCTATACTAAATATATTTATTTTAACTCTTAACTTATATTTTAGGTTTTAGTATTAGAGAATAATTACTAAGTAGAATACTTTTTTTAGCTTTTAAAATACTACTTTCTTTTTATTTATTTAAGTAAACTTTTTAGTTTTATACTTATTTTAACTGCCTTTTAGTATTATTATAAGAGGTCTTATAATCTTTAAGTATTTATAAATAAACTTTTAGTAAAAATTATAAAACCTTAAGAATACTTATATATTTTTAAAGCTTAGTAAGATTAGCTACTTATTAACTATATAAACTTTACTTAGCTTTATTTTAATATCTTTTTAGGTTACTATATAGCTTAAAAACTTAACTTCTTACTAGTAAAAAGTGCACTTTAATAGCTTTATATATAGCTAAAAGCTTTATAATCTTTTTAATACCTTTTATATATTTTTTATATATTAATCTTAGGTTATTAAGTAAATTAGAATATTATCTAGATATATAATATAAACTATATTTAGTATACTAGCTAGCACTTAGTAAATATACACTTAAAATATTATAAGTATATTTATTAGCTTAAATAGTATAATATTATACTTAAAGTGCTTATAGTAAGTTTTAAAAACAGTCTTTTAGTAATTCTCTAGCTTAATCTAAATCTAATAATACACATCTTATAGATTAATCTTTAAGATTTATTATACACTTATAAGACAGTCTAGTAAGTCTCTAATTAAAAGTAGTAAATAATAGTTTTTAATAGTAATCTTATTTAGACCTTAATAATCTATATAAAGCTATAAAGTCTTATTTTTTTTTAGTATAAATAGAACTAAAAACCTAGCCTTACTAACTAAGAGGCTAATATACTTACTTATAATATTCTTAGTAATATACTTATAAAAAACTTTTTACTACTTCTTATTATAAGAGTATAAAAGTTTATAAGATAGTATTTTATCTTTTTTTAGTTTAATTATATATTTTATACCTTTTAAGATTAGAATCTTTTTTATTATAGATTTATTAAATACTTTTTTAAACTTTTTAAGTTCTAGTAGTAGAGTTTTTAACCTTATATCTACTTTTTTATCTAAAACAGCTATTAGCTGCTTATCTAGTAATAATATACTATATATATATATAATATAAGTAGGTTTTCCCTCTCTTACTAACTCTTTTATAAAGGTTATAATATTTATAAGAGTAATAAGCTTATAGCTTTATAAGTATATATAAGTATTAATAAGAATTTTTTTCTTTCTTATAAAATCTAAAAATAAAAGTAGGTTATTAGCCTCTTTAAAGTATTATACTTTTATAAATAGTTATCTAACCTTTTATAAGTATCTCTAAGAGTTAATTAGAAAGAATATTAACTAGTAGACCTGCTTAGTAAGTATAGTTACTCTATTAAAACTAGATAGACTTAGTACCTTTTAATTTTTAGTTGCCTTAAGGCTTAACCTTCTAATTAGTCTTATACTAATAAGATTAACTTAAGTATAAGTATTTATATTTATATAAACTACTTTTTTAGTATATACTTATAAAGTAATTACTCTTTCTTAAATAATATACCTAATTAGTATTATTTTTAGTATTAGCACTAGGGTTTTAATAGTATTTTTAATACTTACTTATTTTTTAAGAAGTTTAACTTTTTTACTTATATACTTATAAATTATACTTTTACTAAAAGTAAGCTTAGTATTTAGTTAGTATTAATACTAAGGTTTCTTTTAGCTGCTTAATAATCTCTTACTAAATACTTAGTCTTATTATAATTATAATATTACACCTCTAGTTAGTTAGTTAATTTTCTACTATATATAAAGTAATCTACTAGTAAGTTAGCTAGAGGTAGGTTTTTAAATAGTTAGAGGTATAATATAAAATTAACCATATTAGAGGATGTACAGAGTAAATACCACTAGGGGGAAGAATCCCTACTTATATGATTAAGATACCTAAAGCTTAGGAGTAAGATAGTAAGATAATAAGATGATTCTTCTATCTATTCTAGTAATAGTCTTCCCTTTTATATAAGGGAAAGTCCTAGGGCACTCTCTAAGTATTCCCTAGGAAATCTCTAGATAGGTCTTAGGATTTCCCTAAGACTATCCTGAGATTTCCTGGGATAATTCTTAGCCTAATTAGTAGGAGATTTCTCTTCTTATTATAGCCACTCTCTAGTGGCCCTCTCTAGGGTTATAGCCTAAGCTGTTACTAGATAGTAATAGCTCTCTATTTAGCTTATTCCGTAATAAATCCCTATAATAAAAGAAAAGCATACTATCCTTAGTGTATCTATATTAATTGCGGCTAGGCTATTTCCCACACTAGTGGGAGTTTTATTAATAGTTATATATATAATTTTCTTAATCTAAGGGTGCTTACCTTATATTTACTATTATATATTAGGGAAATACCTTAACCCTGCTAGGCCTTTTATCTGTTATTCTTCTTTTGCCTGTTTAGTTTATTAAGAACTTCTTATATATATTATTAGTAATACTCTTATATTTCTCTCTAATAAGCTTCTCTAAATCTATAGCCACTAGGGGCATATTATGCTTCTTAGTGTTAGCAGGGGTAAGTTAGTAGAGTTAGTATTTCCTAGCCTTAGTAGCATAAAGTGCTATTAGAAGGCTAATAGCCTATATATTCTGCTTAGTACTAGTAAGAGTAATAAGTATAGGTCTTCTAGCTGTGTTCTACTTGCCTTTCTTATAGAACTATAGTACTATCTTAATTACTTTAGTAGTAGTCTCTAAGTGGGAAAAAAACTCCTATTATGCTATTTGCTTAGCTAGCTTAGTTATATTATCATCTAGGAAGCTAATTACCTATAGTATGTTATTAAGGTAAATTACTAGTTCTAAAGATATCCCTGCTATTTATACTATCTGTCACAGAGAGTAGTTTAACTATATTATTTTATAGTAAACCTAATAGTATTTAGCAAAATATTCAGCTGTGTTAATATTAAGAAACTAGATAGCTTAGTTAGCTGCCTAGATATACTATACTAGTATAGTTTCTCCTTCTTGCTAGACTGTGGCTTTTAGGATAATAGGCATGTTATTTCACGGGGTGGTAATCTTAAGTTATATACTTACTATTACTTATCACAGAGTTATAGCTATATTATTATTAATAGCTGCTAAAAGTGTGTTAGTAGCACTTTGTTTAGTAAGAGTGATAATATTTTATAATATAAATAGATTTTTATTATAATTTCCTTAAGAGGTTATAGTCCCTAATAGGGCTATTATAAAGAGCTAATACTTTAGTTTGCGGGTTAGAGTGCCTAAGATAGGGTTAGTAAAGTAGGTGTATTTAAGTGATAAGCTAATAGGAGTATTAATTTCCTGTTATATATCAGGCTAAAGCTAGCGTGCTAGGTTAATATAAGTATAGCTATCTACTAATCCTCTAATCTTATTAAGAGCTTTCTAGGCTTTATTAATTAGAGTGGGTAACTACTAGAAGGTTATCTTAGTAATTTGCTTAAGTATTTTAGCAAGAATTATAAAGACCTTGATTTTTCTAATAATAGATGTGGTTAGCTTATAGATGTTAGTTTATATTAGCCTAGTTATATTATTAAAGCTTATAGTAAGAGTGTGAGTATTTCCTGCTAAGAGAGGGCTACCACCTTAGTACTATCTGTTCTATTCTTATATCTATTATAGTATTTCTTATAGTGGTATGCTTAGTTTACTAGCTGTCTTACTTACTACTTTACTTATAACTTTACTTATAGTTTTATTTAGGGTTTTATACTAATTGTGGTTTAGGTTGTTATAATAGTATATCTAGTTCTGTTAGTTTATAAACCTAGTGTTAGAGTTATAGCTTTTAGCTTATATAAGCTGGCGGAAATATCTATAGTGTTATAAGAAGGTCTTAATCTAAATATAGTATTAGTTAGAGCTTTTAGCCGCTCTAAGGTTGTGTTTATTACTATATAGCTATATAGCTTAGTGATACTTTTTGTACTAGAGGCAGAGAGGATATTAGGTAAGCTAGTTTTTAAATAGCTAGTAAAGCTCTTAGTTTTTAGATAGAAATATATTACTTAATAGGAGGACTTAAAATAGTACTTATTCTTCTTATTTAGTGTTATAAGGTATTTCCTGTGTGTTAGTAGTGTGAGGTTATAGCCTTCTCCTCTAAGAAGTAAAGATAGTAATATATAAAAGAAAATAATAATAAAAGAAAATAGTATGCTAGGTTATAAGGTGTTAATTTCTTGCTTATATGTTTTGTTATTAGCTAGTAGTAGCTATTAGTAGTATTTTTAGTAAGGTAGTAGTAAATATACTAGGCTGTTACCCTAGGTGATTTACTATTATAACTTAGGATTTCCCTAAATAAGACTCTTTCTAGCTAGCACTCTTAATACTATAGTATTTTATAGTGTGAGGTTCTTTCTTAGTCTTTTATACTTTTAGTGTAAGGTCTTAGTAGTATTATATATCTAGTCTGTTATGTTATTCTTAGTCTGTTTTTTAACTAGTATAGTTATTACTTATATAACTAGCTGTAGCTTACTATACTTATATTTTTGTTTCTTAGTAAGTTCTGCTTTATATTACTCTCTTGCCTAGTATTTTATAATAAGCTTATTACTTTTAATAGTATCTTCTTCTAGCTAGAGGTTATAATTACTTAGCTATCCTTTCTATATAATAAGATACTTAGTCTTTAGTTTTTCTTTTTCTTGCTTTTATGTTTATAATCTAATTACTTAATTAACTTCCTAGTGTTTATACTTATCCTTTTAGTTTTCTGCCTTATAGTCTTCTATTAGGATAGCTTCTAGTTATCTAATTAGTTTATCTGCTAGCTTAAGTTAAGCAACTAATATCACTAGGTGGATATTAAGGTTATCTTTTATTTTAAGTCTGTATACTAGGTTTCCCACCTGTTTAAGAATCTTATATAGTCTAGTTTTTTTCTCTTTTAGTTTTTCTATATAGTTATCTACTACTATATATCCTTTCTTATAGAGTTCTAACTAGACTTAGTCTCTTAGTTTATATTTTACCAGCTAGTATTTCTAGTTATACTAGTATTTTATAGCTACTTATATAAAGGCTAGGGCGAGTTTAGCTTTATTATAAAGGATATCCTAATTAAAGGTATTAGATTTATCTCCTAGCTATTATAGCCTATTATTTAAGTACTACCTAGTAACTAGCTCACTTAGTGATATATTAATAGCTAACAAATATAAGTTGTTTAGGCTAAACTAGAGAGAGATAAGAGCTAGAACCTAAGGCTAGCCTGGAAAGTTACTAGTGAAATATTAGAGGGCTACTTTTACTATCTGATTTTATCTTTCTGTAGCTCTGTTAGTTTGTAGATATTATATTGTTAATATAAGAAGCTTAGTTCTAAATACTATCTACAGACCTTACTAGAAGTCTAATATAAACTTCACATCTTAGTTAGATATAATACTATATAAGATTCCCTAGTTATATTATATTAGTTCTGTGAACAATACTTATACCTAGTTTTTAGTAGTATACTAATTATTTCCTAGTATAAGCAGGCATATTTAACACTACTTATAGGTAATAGTTAGTAAGTAGTTAAAAAACTGCTTTTCTAGGTTTAGCTATAGTATTTCTTTAGCTTTTACGACTAGCAGCCTTATAATAAAGTCTATTATAATTATGTAAAATAGGATTAGGAGGCTCTAAATAGGTATTAGTTAGCCTAGTAGTTTCTAGTAGTTAGTAAGGTTTCTACTATATATATTATATTTGTCTTATACTACTTAGATTTCTTAGTGTAAGTTAGTTATTATAAAAGAACTTAATAGGTCCTACTAAGATTATACCTCCCCTAAGTGAAAGTTCTACTTATAATTATCTTAAATAACTTTCTAGCTTATATCTATAAGTAAGTATAGCTATTAGCATCTACTATGCTCTTACAGGTAGATAAGTCTGTTCTGCTAAAAGAAGAAAAGCCTTAAGATCTTATCTTTTTCGCTAAGCTGTGCTAGAATTACTACCTATTTTACTTTCTTAAGATACTAGTTAATAATTTCCTAGTGCAAACTAGTTTACATACTAGCTTTTACGAAGTAAAAAGTATAAGCAACTAGTTTCTTCCCTTCCTAAAGGCAGTCTAGTTCACCTTTCTTAGTGCTATCTTATATATCTTCTTAGCCTAAAAGCCTTAAGAGCATATCTAGTATTATATTAGTTAGTCTTAAGATATATTAGATATCTAATAGGTACTAGCTAAGATATTATAAAGCTAGGGTGAGATAATTATTATTCTATAGAGTGCTAGTAAATACTAATTTCTAGCAGACTAGAGCGCAAATAGTAAAGTAGTTAGTAAGTATAATCACTTTATCTTTTTGTGTTAACTAGATTATTATCTAGGCTTTCTAGCATATTTAGACTAAGTATGCTATTTTTATTTTTATTAGCTAGTAGTTTTTCTTAGTATTATATAAGGCTTAGCTAAGATATATAATAGGGTGTATAACTATAGATAGGATTTTACTAACTTAATCCTAAGTGTATTTTAGGTCTAGGTGATATATTATACCTTTTATTCTCTATTCTTTTAATATATTAAGCTAGATAAATAGTTTTACATCTAGGTTAAAGTAATAAAGTGATTTAGTGTTTACTAGCCTATTTATAACCTTATAGAAACTATTAATCTCTTTAGGGGTTAAAATAAACTCAGCTTAGGTTATATAGCTAACCTATCTCTAACCTGTTGCTAATTTGCCTAATTTATATCCTTTTATAAGTATGCTAGTTTTCCTAGCTTATAGTAGTTTAATAGCTTTAGCGAATCTTAAGATTAAGTGCTATAGCTATCTGACTATACTAATCTATTTCTTAAGTTAAAGTAAATTTATTAGGAATTTAATATTTCTTAGGGCTGCTACTTGTTCTTAGGTGTTAGATAGGCCTAGCCTGTCTACTTAGAATCTAAGTAATTAGACTAATAGGTAGCTTAGAAAGGCTTTCTTAGCTAAGAGGGTAATATTCTTTTCCTAGAATAGCTAAAAGATTATCTAAAGATACCCTAGATATTTTATATTATTATTAGAGAAAATAATAATATTATTAATAAATACTATAGTAAAGGCCTAATATAGTTAGAGTAGCTAGTTTATAAACTGTTAGATATATACTAGTAAGTTCTTAAATCTTATTAGGGCTATCTTAGATTACTCTAATCCTTAGTGGCTAACTACTATAAAGTGATCTTAGTGTTTAAGGTGTATTAGAAACTAGTGAAAAAATAACTAGGTATTAATAATACTAATATATTGTTTCCTCTAGAGTTTGCTAAGAATATCCTCTTATAAGAGTATTAGGTAGGTATTAGGAATTATTATATTATTTAGGGCTTATAGGTTTACTATTATATGTTTTTTCTTTTTACTTACTACTATTTACTATACTATAAAGACAGGGCTTACAAATAGTGTTAGTTTTATAACTTACTCTATTTGTTCTTAGTTATATAGTTAGTTAAATATAGTATCTAAAAAGTCTCTTCTTTTTTTTCTTAGCAGGTAAGGTTATAATCCTAGCTTCTATTAGTATTAGTTATCTACTAAGGGTACCTTTATATACTTATGCTTAGGTACTAATATTTCCTCTTAGTTAGCCTAAATGCTGGCGTATTTTTGTGTGAGACCTCACACTTATTATATAAAGCTGGTTTAGTTATTATAGATTCTCACTTTTTCTACTGTTTTAACTTCTAGGAGGGTCTTATCTCTAGATATGCCTAGCTTAGTATTTAGGTCTAGACTAGCATTCTAGAATCTTATACTAGGTTTTTAGTTAGGTTTCTTATCAGCTAGAGTTATAGCTTCTTAGGTTAGGTATTTAAGCTTATAAGTTGTTAGCACTATATTTTTATATTTAGTAAGTAAGTCACCTTAGTTAGCTTCTTTAATAAAGTTCTTATCTTTAACTAGTTTAAGAATACCTAGTTGTTAGTTCTTTTAGATTATTAGTAGCTTTTACCTGTTATTTATTATAAAGACTATCTTAAGCTGTCTTATAATAGCTCTAATAACATCTTAACTTTATAGGTTAAGAAGAAAGTCTTAGCCTCTTAGGACACCTAGTATGCTTACCTATACTGCTTTACTGCTTTTAGGAGGGATTATAATATATATGTTACTTTTCACTAGATATTTACAGGGTCTTATATAGATATATACTAAGGCAGACAGGTATAGCTTGTTAGCTGCACCTATTTGCACTTTCTGCTAGGTATTAATAATATCCACTCTGTAAGTAGTGTTAAATTCTTAGCCTAAAAGTAGTTCTACTAATAGTTCTAGTATAACCTAAGCTCTAATATAGACCTTTACTACTATGTGTTTTTCTGCCTAGTAGCTTAGTAAGTATACTATAAATATTACCTATCCTTCTGTCTTATTCTAGCTTATACTACTAAGCTTAGCCTAATATTCTCTAGTAAAGGTTATATCTAGAAAGAACTAGAGCATCTTATAACTAACTACTAAGTATATTACGCTTATATCTATATAGATCTCTTATTATTTAGTCCTAGCTAGAGTGGCTTTTACTTATACCTGTATATAGCTATACTTTAAGAGGTGTTATAGGTTTAGTTTCTCGCCTTATAGTATATACTTAATAATAGTGAGAATCCGCTTAGGCTTATAAGTAAGGTAGACTAAGTCTTATAGTAGAACTAGGCGGTAGTTACTAATATCTAGGATAAATTTCTTAGTACTATCCTGGCTTTTTATAGTTTTCTAGATGAATTTATATACCTCTAGTGTAGTATATAAGAATTCTAGGTTATCTTATAGTTTATTTATATTAGTATTATATTATTCTATTACTATATAAGCTACCTCTTTTAAATTTTACGGTTTTTCTCTAGTAAAGAAGGCTTATACCTATTCTTAGGAAATATAATACCCTCTAAGCTTATCTAGCTAGATATTATTAAACATATAAAATATTTAAGTGCTTATATTTCTGCTGCTAAGTTGCTTTAGGTATATAATTATAAGGTGAAGAGCTAGGGCTAGTAGTAGGGCTATATTTTAGGTTAGAGTTTTAATAGCTGTTATGTTTCTTACTAGCAGGGGTAATATAAACTAGACTTGATTTTAGGTTAGTATGTTATTTTATGCTTTTAGGGGCGTAAATAAGAGTATATATACTTATCCCTGCTAATAGTTATTCTACTATAAGAGGAGGCTTTTATTATTACCTATCTGTGAGGTTAGTCTAGCTGTATTACCATGCGGGGTTTAAAGGTATATTATTCTTAGTTTCTAAGTGGCTATACTAGCTTAGTTTCTTATTAGGGTGTAATACTTTCCCCTAAGGAGGTGGCTTTAACTTTCTGCTATTATATAGATATAAAAGTTTAGTATATAAAGCTTGTTTATATCCGCCTAGTTATTAATAGACTAGTAAGAAGCTAGGTGGCTTATAACTTCTTAGAGGTGGATATTAAGCTTATTAAAGACTAAGTTAGTAAGGTGATTAGGTAGATATCTAGTAGTATATACTATATGTTTAACTCTAGATATCTAATTCTAGAAGTTAACTTAGTTAGTAATATCTTAAATAGTAAATTTCTCCTTTTACAGAGTATTTATTATAACTTCTAGTCAGGTTTTAAAGTAGGTCTAGATTAGATTAATCTATATACTAATTCTCTTATAACTATTTTAAAGTGCTGCTTATTAGTTATTAGTTAGGTTACTAGTATACTAGTTTAAAGCTAATCTAAAAAGTAAGTATAGTATATTCTAAACTAGTACTACTTTATATTCTAGTTCTTATACTATATATTATTCTAAGAAATTAATAAAGCAGAAGGTGCTTCTCTAGATAAGGTTCTTATTATCTAGCTCTATATTATTAAAGGATTTATTATAGGTATCTACTAGTTAGAACTTTCCTACTTCTTCTGCTTAGAACTAGATATATAGTACTAAGGTAGTGTTTATTTATATCTAGCTAAGAAGGTTATATAGGTCTTTTATAGTAATAGGGATTCTCTATACTGTTAGATGTTTTAGCGGATTATCTATACTTAGGGCTGATTTTGTTAGTATCTTAACTGTTAGAGCTGGGGGTTATTAATCTACTATTATAGGTTTCTTACCTTTATTTAGTCAGAAGGTTAAGTTAAACTCTGTAAGGGCTGGTTTATTTTACAGACTAGTTATTAGAAGGAGGGTGTTTCTAAAGTGTTATTAGGCTGGGATTTATAGTAGGTTTAACAGGTTAGCAGATTAGGATCTTAGTTTATTTTTAATATCCTAGTTGTAGAGCTATTAGGTAAGGTTATTATTAACTAGGTTAGCTGTTAGTTATTAGGTGGGAAGAGATAGTTATAGTGAAATAGAGAAGGTCCTAGAGGGGGTTAGGCTAGTTATTCCTAAGAAGCTTATAAGTGGTTAGAAGATGTTTAGGAGTAGTAGTAGGTATTAGTATTTCTGTCTAGTTAGGTAGTAATAGAGTTTTTCCTAGTTATATACCTATTTCTCAGATTTTAACTATCTTATAATTACCTTCTTAATTCTAGTGTATAGTTTTAACTTTTATATTAAGAGGTATATAAGAGACTTAGCTGCTTTTTTAGGGTTAGGTCTAGAGGTGGTATATAAAAGAAATAAGTAGGCGAGTCCTAACTACTAATATTATTCCTAAAGGTGATATTTCTATACTTATATATTATCTTTCTTGTTAATTAAGTTAATTACCTTAAGGGAGAAGAGTTTCTAGTAACTAGGGATTTCTTAGTAAGCTTTTAGGAGTTTCTAACTAAGGTGAAAGTTAAGAGCTATTTAGAAGGTGTGTAAGTACAAGTAATATAATTACTACTATTTAATATAGAATTAACTATATTAGGAGATATATAGAGTAAATACTACTAGGGAGAAAAATCCCTACTTGTGTAATTAAGATACCTAAAGCTTAGAAGTAAGATAGTAAGATAATAAGATAATTCTTCTATTTATTCTAGTAATAGTCTTCCTCTTTATATAAGGGAAAGTCTTAAGGCACTCTCTAAGTATTCCCTAAGAAATCTCTAGATAGGTCTTAGGATTTCCCTGGGATTATCCTAGGATTTCCTAGGATAATTCTCAGCTTAATTAGTAGGAGATTTCTCTCCCTGTTATAGCTACTCTCTAGTGGCTCTCTCTAGGGTTATAGCCTAAGCTGTTACCAGATAGTAACAGCTCTCTGTCTAGCTCATTCTGTAATAAGGTATATATAATTTCTTATATTATTTTATATTTTTTTAGGGTCTTAACTTTTAGCTTATCTTATATTAGTAGTCTTTTTAGACTCCTCTTAGGTATAGTTACTAAGTTTATATTTTCACTTTTTACTTTATAACTTATAGTTATATTAGATATATAACTATAGCCTTTTTATCTTATTAGCTATATTTTATACCTATAAAAGATTAACCTTTTAATAGTTTATTTCTTTTTTTAGCTGGTTTTTAAGCTTATAATAATATTAGTAAGCTAAGTCTACTTAGTCTTTAAGGTCTAAAATACTTATAAAGGTATATAAAATAGTCTATAAGTTAAAATAGTCTATTAGTAACTAGTTATTATACTATTAGATCTTTATTAATTTGTCTTATAATTATCTCTCTTATAAGCTTATATTAATATATCTCTTATAAATAAAATTAAGATAGTTCTACTAGGTTAAGTTAATAAGATTCTTCTTATAGTTATATTATTTAGTTTATCTAGCTATATAAAGCTTAGTTATAAACTATTTAATTTTTTATATATTAGTATAGTTAGGTTAAAAGCTGTTTTTTAACTCTATAGTATAAATCTAGTTATTAACTTTTACCTTTATAGTATTTTTAGGTAGTATTATATAGTTATAAGTAGAGGGTTTTTTCTAATTCTACCTAAGGTTACTTATAAGGTATTAGACTAGTTAGCATATTAGCTCTATTTATACTACTTACTATTTAGCTAGAATCTTTAGGAAATCCTATATATTTAAGCTATATACTAATATTAAGGTTTACTACTCTTATATTACTAGTTAATTACTAAGAATCTACTTATATAACTTAGGTAGTAGTTTTACTAATAGGTTATAGTTACTTTTAGACCTTTTATATTAGGTTTTTTAGCTTTTCTTCTTAATATCTTCTAGCTTTAGTTTATATGCTAGTTTTACTAACTTAATTATTTCTAGTATAATTTATTCTGTTTATAATAGTTTTATTACTTAGTATATACTACTTATAATATAACCTAGTGTTAGTATATAACTTATTTAAGCTAGGGTTTATTAGAGGTTTATTATTATCTTTCTATTTATACTAATTACCTAAGTAGGTAAAAAAGTTAAAAAATTATAAGAGTTAGCTAATTAGAGTAAGATAAAAAGCTTTAAAGTAAGTATTTATATATTATAAGATTTTAACTTAATAAGTAGTTATAAACTGCTTACTAAGATTACTAAGTAATTCTACTTAGTAGCTTTTATACCTTTAGTATATTTTACTTAGCTTAGTACTAGTTTCTTTTAAGGCTAGTCTCTTAGGCTATAAGCTTATCTTCTTATAAATAGATTTCTATTAAGTTAGTCTTTATAGTATAATAGTACTAAAACTTTTTTTATTACTTTTTTTATTATAACTAAAATAATAAGAAGAAGAGTGTTTTTTCTATTAGCTATTAGTATATTATTTATACTATTTATACTATTATTACTATATAATAAAACCTTATTAAGTTTACTAAAAACCCTATAAGTATTTATATTTAAAATAGTAATATATATTTATTTATATACTAGAAAGTAGTTGTTTTCACCTAGATTTAAGCTTTATATACTAAGGTTAAATTTAGTTTAATTAACTATAAGAACTAGTTAGTTTTATAAGCTTATCTAGTATTTATAACACTCTTATATTACTATAATAACTCTATCTTTTAACTCTTATTATTAGCCTTTTATATCTTAGTAGTTATTAAGTATATACTTACTATTAGGGTATCTAATAAGAGTTCTACTTATACTTTTCCTAATAATTTTTCTAAGGCTATCTAAGCTTTTATTATTTAGTATTATAATAATAGGGCTTTTAAGCTATTTATTTTTTTTATAAGTATAGTATCTTTTTACTATAGTGATTAACTAGCTTTTAACTGTTTTTAAGATAATAAGAGCTTAGTATATAGTAATAGTATATTTAGTGATTCTTCTTATTATAGTTTAGTTTATTTTTTAGCCTTTTTTTACACTCTTTCTTATGCTTTTTATAGCTTTTAGCTACTTACTTAAGATCTTAAAGAAAAAACTTTTACTTATTTTAAGGTAAAGTATATTATAGCTAAGTAGTAACACTTAGAGGAGAAATAACTCTAAAAGTAAGCTTACTAAAAGTAGGATAAGAAGAATAATAAGAAGAAGAAAAAAGTCTAGTCTTATTATAGTAGTTAGGTTTATTATATCTCTTCTTAAGCTTAAATTTTTATTATTAGTTTAGTTTATAATTTAGTTTCTTTTATAATTTTAAACAGCTTTTATTTAGAGTTTTAATAGTTTAGTTATTTAAGTTTATATTTAAGTTAAAAAAAGATAAGTATTTATTACCTAGTTATTATTAGGTTTTTACCTATTATTAAAAATTCTTATTATCTTATTTCTTATATATATACTTTTATTATTAGTAATATTAATATACTATTTTTATTATATTTTCTAAGTGAATTATAAGTTCTTAAGTGTTATATTTTACTAGCTATTTTGTTTATTTTACTAAGTAGAAGGTTTCTTCTCTTATTTTCTTATTTATAATAATTTTTTTAACTTTTTACTTATTCTCTTCTTTTTTAAGTTCTAAAAGAGTTATTAAGTACTTATTAAGTGTTTTATATATATCTTTTTATAGTTTAATAAGTAAAACTAAAAATATATTATATATCTTTTAGTATTATTTTAGCAGGTAAACTTAATAAGCTTATTTTCTAACTTTTTTAGCTATTATAACCTAAATAAACTTAGGTACTAGTTTCTTATATTTAAATTAAAAGTTATATATAAATAGTTCTACTACTTATTCTGCTTAGTATTCTTATTTAAGATGTCTTTTATTATAGTTTTTAGCTTAAGCTTTTATTACTTATTTTTAGCACTTATAAGTCTTATTATATACTTAGTAAAAAGTTTTAATATGCTTAGTCACTTCTTATATAGTAGTTTTTAAGTATTATAGTATATACTTTACTACTTTTAAGTAGTACTTATATAAGGCTTATATTAAGAATATACTAATACTATTATATTAGCTATTATTATATATAAATTCTGCTTTTAATAATTATACTACCTATCTTTTAAGAGACTTTCTTATATAAATTTATAGATATTTCTTAATAGCTTAGTTTATTCTTTTTATTTAGCTATTAGTCTATAAGTAGTATATAATAGATAGTTACTAATAGGTTACCCTCTTAATTATAAGGTTCTTTTAAAATTAGCTTATAAGAAGCTTATTTTTATTACTTATAATCTTTTTAAGACTTCTAAACTTATATTTTACTTACTTATAGAGCACTTATACTAATTAAGCTATTATTATAGTCTTCTTATAGAGAATAAATATTATATATTTTATTATATAGTATATAATTACTAGAATTATATTATATTTCTTACTATCTGCTTATATACTATTTAGTAAACTTATAATAAAGTTTATACTAATTTCTTAAAATAAGTATAATAGTATTAAGAGTAATTATAAATATCTATAAGGCTTATACTTTAAGGTTTTTACCTCTTAGTATAGTTAGCAGCTAGTTATATACTTAGTTATATCTTTTCTAATCTTATTTTAATAGAACTTCTTACTAATAAGTTTTAATATTTTTATAGTTTTTATATATTTTACTTTAAGATTATTATAGTACTAGTATAAGATTTTAAGTTTTAACACCTCTTATATAAAAATTACTAGTTTACTCTTAAAAAATAAGATTTTATTTTAATTATAAAAGTAATAACCTAGCTTACTAGCTGTTTATTACACTCTTACTAACTATTATTAATAAAACTAATTATTAGCTTATAGTCTTCTAACTAGTTCTTTTAAGTATAGTAAGAGTTATAATAAAAATACTATTTTACCTTTTATAAGCTCTCTTATAATTTAGTATAAGATATATTACTTTAGATTAATAATCTTAGCTCTAGTAGAGTTCTCTTAGCTTTCTTAATAAGCTGTTTCTTACTAAGTATTTTCTAACTACTCTTAGGTTATACTAGCCTGTTTTTAGGCTTAAGTGACTATAAAGATAAACACTTTTTATATCTAACTTTTCTAGTCTTCTAAGAGAGTTTAAAGTAAGAGGTGCCTCTTTTAGATTTATTATCTTATAAGGTCTTTAAGACTTATTTATACTACTTATATATATACTCTTATAGTTTTTATCTTACCTTTAATATTAGTAATTATTTATTATATATTTAGTAGCAGATTTTTAATAATTTATAGCTTTATTATAAGAGTAAGTAGTATATTATTATAGCTAATCTTACTTTTTATATAGTTAGAATATCTTAATAGTTTATCTATAAGGTTTTAAATCTTAAGATAGTATTTAATATTAAAGTTAAAAGGTGCTAACTTATATACTTAATAAGTAAGCCTTTCTTAAAAGTCTTATACTAGTATAGTAATTACTCTCTTAAGTGCTATATAGTCTATTAGTAAAAGAAACCTATCTAAAAGTCTTAGTAAGTAGTAGCTTTAGTACTTAAAGCTTTTAATAATAGCTAGTAGCTCTTATTACTTTATACCCTACTATTACTTTATATTTATAAGCTTATATAATATATAAGTAATAAGTCTCTATTAATTATTAAACAGTTATATTAAGATTCTTAAGATTACTTATAAGAATATATTTATTTTTACTTATATATACTTAGTAAGGTTTTAATATTATAAAATAGTTACTAAGTAGAATATATACTTAAGAGTTTAAAATACTATTTTTTTCTTCTCTTCTTATTAAAACCTTTTAGCCTTTTTGTCTTATTTTAGCTAAGCTGTTAAGAGAGTAGTAATTTTAAAGTACTTTATAATAAACTTTTAGTAAAAGTTATAAAATTCTTAAAAAACTTAAATATTTTTAATATTTTTTAGTATTAGCTACTTAGTGATTATATAAACTTTAAAAAGGTTTATTTTTAACCTTTTCTAAGTAATAATATACTTTAAGAACTTAACTTCCTATTAGTAAAATATATATTTTAACAGCTTAGTATATAGTTAGAAGCTTTATAGTTTATAAAGTACCTTTTTAATATTCTTAGTATATTATTCTCTAGTTTTTAAGTATATAATAATATTATTTAAGTATATAATATAGTAAGTGTTTAATAACCTAGTAAGTGCTTAGTAAATATATACTTAGAATATAGCTAAAGTATTAGTTAATCTAAATAGTATAATAGTATATTTAAAGTGACTATATCTTATATAAAATACAGTTTTTTACTAGTTATTTAACTTAATTTAGATATAATAATATATATTATAAATATTAATCTTTAAGATTTATCTTACTCTAAATAATTAATCTAATAGATTACTAATTAATAGTAATAGATAATAGTTTTTTACTATAATAGTGTTAAGACTTTTATAGTTTATATAGATTTAGATTTTTTTATCCTTTTTTAGTATAAAAAGAATAAGTATACTAGCTTTACTTATAAAATATTTAATCTAACTGTTTACTATATTCTTAGTAATATATTTATAAATAACTTAAGCTTACTTCTTATTAGTAAGATATATTTATCCTAGTAGAGGTTTTCTTTTTAGTTATAAGTTAATTAAGTGTTTTACCTCTTCTAGTAGTAGTAGAGTTTTTAATACTTTCTTACTAAAGGTTTCTCTTTTTAACTTTAGTTTAGCTAGTAAGATATTATCTTTTTATTTCTTTAAATCCTCTCTTAGAATAAGTATTAGCTGCTTATCTAGTAATAGTATACTATTAATATAATAGTAGTAAACAGCAGGGCTTTATATGTTTTATATATATAAGTATAAGCTGTGTAGCTACCTGCTATAATATTCACCTAGTCTTAATAGAGACTTACTATACTATTCTTACCTATTTGTGTAATATATATAAAATAGGAGATAGCTTATACTACTCTCTCTAGAGTAGTAGACTTCTCTCTTAAAGTAGTAACACTCTCTATCTTAGCCTGTCTTTTTCTCTTAGCCTGTATAAGATTAGCCTAGATATATAGTAGATTTATAGTAAAAAAACTTACT
>WPDH01000357.1:0-61770 GCA_019137255.1 Corinectria fuckeliana | reverse complement strand
CTATATTTAATTGTTTACTACTAAGCCTTTTAGTAACCTACTAATTACTGTATTTAATTGTTTACTACTAAGCCTTTTAGTAACTTACTAATTACCTAATTTAAATTGTTTACTACTAAGCCTTTAAGTATAGCCTACTAATTACCTAAAGTGAATTTTCTACTGCTAAGACTTATATAAGTCTCTAGAAAGTCTTAACCTACTTATATCTCTTTTCTTATAGCTTTAAAACTAAAAGGAAATTAAATATACTAAAAATATCTTTATATATCTATATAAAGAGGAGAATCTAATAAAAATATAAAAGAAATATATATTAAATATAAAATTCTAGCTTTTATCTGTATATTTCTATATAACTACTAAAGTAGTTATTTATAAGTATATAAATATTATTATTTATAATAAGAAGGCTAAGCTGTTTAGCTTGTTTAGCTTTATATTCTGCTTTTATACTAAGAATATCTTTTTATTATATATAGTACTATTAGTAAATTTATTTATTTTTTATTTATTATTATAATAGTATAATACTAAAGTTTTTAATAGTGTTAAGACTAGTAGTAATTACTTTAAAGCTTTTATTTTATTTTAGTTATTAGTTAAAAATCTTAATTTTTATAGTTAGTTACTAGTAGAACCTTTTAGTTATTACTAAGATTTTCCTATTAAATTCTAGTTAAGGTTTTCTTTTAAAAACTAGTTTTTATAATTTTAAAATAGTTTATATTTTTCTCTTTTAAGTCTTTTTAAGAGTTAGCTTAGTAGACTTACTAATAAAGCAGCTAGTTTTAAAATTATTATATAAGATATTTTTAAAAGTCTTTTTAGTTTTATATTTATTACTTAAGAGTAGCTAAAGTGAATTTATTAGTACTCTTATCTTATTATTACTCTATTTAGTTATAATAATAGTCTTAATATAAATAGCAGTTTATATAGTTTTATACTAGTGTTTAGTAAATTAGATATACTTACTTTTAGGTATAAGCTTATATTTTTATTTTAATTTAAGCTTTTAATACTTACTTTTAAAATTTCTTATTTTTTTATAGTTTTAGTATTTTATCTTAAAGTAGTCTTATTATATAGCTTTTAGTTTTATAAAGCTAAGCTAAGTTTTATAAGAGGTGTTTTTATTTTACTATTAGCTAGTATTAAAGTAATTTTTTTTTTTTTTAGCTATTAGAGTTTATCTTTCTTTTTTTTATTTATCTTTTAAATAGTTAATTATTAATAAGTATATAAAGTTTAGCATATTTATTAAAAATATTAAAAAGTATAAAAATCTTATAAATCTTATTTTTAACTTTATCTTTTAATTCTTAATAAAACCTATTAATCTAGTTCTTATCACTTAGGTTAAGTTTAACTATAAAGTACTTATAGTCTAATAAGTATTTTAAAATAGTCTTATTTTATCTTAACTTATATATAGCTAAAAGTGTGTTATATTTTTTATCTTATTTCTTATAAGTACTAATAAGCTTTTTTTTATATAAGGTAAAATTACTAAAAAGCTTATTAGTTTTAGCTTTATAAAGTTTCTTAGGTTTCTTAATAAAATCTCTTAGGTATAGTTTTATTTCTTATAAGGCTTTTCTAGTAAGTAATCTTATTATATATTATACTTTAAAAGGTTTACTTATAAATATTATTAGATAATATATATAGTATAACTTAAGTTAGATAAAATACTTTTAGAGTTTCTTAAGAGTACTATTAAAAGTTAGTAGTTACTTAAGCTTAAGAGTTTCTCTTATATCTTTTAGATAAGATATAGTTAGTATAATTTTAAAACTATTAAACTATTTAATTTAGTAATATTATTCTTTATAAGTGTTTAACTATTTATTACTAAGTTATTTTATATACTCTTATAAGAAACTAATAATATAGTTATTATTAGGCTTTAGTTATATTATTTAGGCTTAAGCTATAATAAGTATTATAAAATACTACTTAAGGTCTTAAAAGTATATAATATTCTTATTAAATATATTTTTTAAGGTGTTATAAAAAGTAATTATCTTCTTATATATATATTAGTTTATATATTTAAGTTTTATAGTTATCTTATTATTATTATTATCTAATTTTAAGTTACTTAAAATACTATTATTATATATATATATATTATTTTAAGGTTACTTCTCTTAAAATATTTCTAAGCTAAATAAAGTTACTAAAGTTATAATAACTAATTTAAATTATTACTTAGGTTAATATAGTAAAATACTAAATAAAAGCTATTAATATATAATAGTTAAGTTTAACTTATAAGTATAAAATAAGTTTAAAATATATAAGTATTTAAACAAGTAGTTTAAGATATTATAGTAAGTAATATAAGTTATAGTCTAATAATAGTAAAATAGTAGATTTAATATAACTAAGTGTGTTAATAGCTAGTAAGACTATCTTTATAAAAGTGCTAAGTAAATATATTTATATACTATAATAATCTTATTAGATTATTTAGATTATTTAGTAATCTAAGTAATCTAAATATAATTAGTAAAAAGAAGTAAGTATCTTATAAATCTACTAGTTATAACTACTTAGTCTTAACTTAAGCTATAATACTTAGCTTTTTTAAACCTAACTATATTTACTTAAGTTTAAGTTATTAACCTTTTATAAACATTTAATAGTTACTTTTACTATACTTTAGTTACACCTCTAAAATCTATTTTAACCTAACTAACTTTCTTTATAAACCTTTTTTACTTTCTTTCTACTCTTATATTATTACTATATTATATATAATAAGTAGGCTAAGTAAAATAGAGAATATTAAGGTTATAAACTATTTTTTTTCTCCTTTTAAGAAACATTTTTCACTATAAAACCTACTCTTATTATAAGCTAAGCCTAGTATAAAAACAACTTATAATTAATTTAAAAATCTTATTATTAAGACTAAATATAAACTTAAAGTAATTATCTTAAGAGCTACTTTTCTCTTAGTTTAAAAAATAATAGTAACTTTAACTAATACTATTATAAGCTATACTTAATATATAAGTAGTAAGATTCTAATTTTACTATCTCTTATAAAAATAATTATAACTACTATTAAAAAAGTAGTATTAGCTGCCCTTTAGAAAACACCTATTAAGACTTTAACCTAAGCTTAAGTTACTTATAATAAGAGAATACTCTTATTCTTAATAGTACTACTATTAAAAGTAATCCCCTCTTATCTTAGTAGGAAGATTATTATTAAGTTACTTAGTATAGCTTTTAATATTATATCTTATATACTATTAAATACTATAATAATTATTAATTATACCCTCTTAAAGAGTTACTTCTTACTTATAGTAGTTTTATACTATCTTCTTAGTAAGAATATTATAATTCTCTTTTATAAACTAATTATAAATCTCTTAAAAAATAATACTTAGATTCTTACTATTTTTAGTATAAGTATATATTAAGTCTTAAGATAGTTTATAGTAGTTACTAAGAGAGTTTTAACTAGTTATATAAGAGGCTTACTTAAGAATCTTATAGTAAATATCTNNATATAATTATAACTATAAAAGTTTATTAGACTAAGCCTTATTTAAAAGAGATTTAACTTAAGTAGTACTTTAAGTGCTTTTACTTTAGATATATTATATAGTACTATTAGAAATAGGCTAGATATAACTACTATAAGAGGGCTTACTATATAAGAAATATAATATACTCTGCCTTTACTAGTAAGATCCCTTTAGTATATTATAACTATAATAGTATATACTTAGTATAGTCTTATATATATTATATAGTATAAAAAAAGTAAAAATAAGTAAAAAATACTTATATAAAGAGACTTATATAGTTTAGTATCCTAAGTAAGTAGTATAAATATATAGTATATTTACTATAAGATATAATAGTATTAATACTAATACTAACTATAATACTAAACCACTCTGCTTAGAGAGGGCTTAAGTAGCTCTTAAAGTAGCTTTAAGCTAAACTAGACTTAAGTTTAAGTTTAACTCTTATAGTATTTAGACTAATTAACTAAATAAGAGAGTAAATACTATTAAAAGTTAGAAAAGATATATTAATACTAGTTAGTAATAAGAATAATACTTAGAAGGATAAGAATAAGTAGTATAAGTAACTTAGACTTAACTTAAGATTAATTAAATTTTAGTATATAATTTAAGCTAAGCCTTATAAGAACTTATTATTATAAGTATATAATTAGCTTTTCTTATAAAATAAACCTGCTTATAACTTATATTACTATATATATATACTAAGCCTAACTTACTCCTCTCTTAGGTAAGAGTAGTAAGAGGTTTTTTATCTTATAGCTTACTATTAGGGTTTTTCCCTCTTATTATAAATTAGTTTAAGTTACTTAGAAGAAGAACTAAATAGCTATAAGCTAAATTAGGTATAAATAAATAAATAATAAGTTTAAGTTATTAATATCTTACTAGTATAAGTAAATAATCTTTAATATAATATATCTTATTACTATAATATAACTAAATATTATTATTTTTATATATACTTATAATATCTTATAAAACCTACTAAGCCTAATATTATATTATATTTTACTTTTAGTTAGCTTAAAATATATTTTTCTTAAGTATTACTTATTATCTACTATATTATAACTAAGCTTACTTTATATATATTATATTAACTTTTATTATTATAAAGTTACCTTTTATATTTTTCTCTTAAGTAAGTAAGACTAAATTGTTAAAATATTAAGTATAGTATTTTTCTTTTAGCTAGTATATTTTAAGATTTATAGTAATATTATAATATATAGTAACTATATTTATAAAGTTATTATAAGAGACTTCTTATCTTATACTAATATCTCTTATTTTCTTATTTAAAAAGTACTAAAGCTAAGCTAGTTTTACTTTATTAACCTAGTTTTACCTTTTTACTTATATAAGTTTCTATTTAAAATATATAAAAAAGCTAGTAAAAGGTTTATTATTATTCTACTTTAGCTGTTTTAGCTTAGTCTAAGTGATTTCCTACTAGTAAAAGTTACTAAAAGATCTTTTTATATAGTTTAAAAAAGACTCTAAATTATAATTAACTTTTACTCTTATTAGAAAGAACTTTAAGATTTTAAACTTTACTTTTAGTATAGTATTTATATAAATAAATATTTACTTACTCTTATTATTAAAGCTAATAAAGTATTTATTAACTTTTAAAATATACTTAATATATATATACTAAGTAGAGAATTTCTTTTTATTACTATTAAAAAGTATATTTTATAAGAGTAGCTTATATTAAAAAGCTATTAATATAAGGTTAAGTTAAACTATAAAAACTATATTAATAATAATTATTAGGAGAGCTAAAGTTACTAGTATAAAAGCTAGTATATTCTAGCTAGAAATAAACTATTATAAATCACTTATATAGTATATATTATTTTAGCTATATAGTTAAGTAGTTATTATTAGCTATTAGTTATTTATTATATTATATTAAATTTAGCTTAAACTTAGTTAAAAGTTATTTTATCTACTAAGTCTAATATATATTATACTATATATATATTATTTTTTACTATTATAGTATTTATATTAACTAAAAGTATTACCTTTTAGGTTAAAAAAAGTTTATATAATATAAAAAACTACTCTTAAAGCTACTATAAGTAGGTATTATTAAGAATATATATAAACTTAAAAAGAAAAAAAGGTTAAAAGTATATTAAGTATACTTTAGCCTCTTTTATAGCCTAAGTGTATATATTATAATATATATACTTTTTTAAAACTAAGCTAACAGCTTAAGCTTATAATATCTTATAAAAAGCCTAAAAGTAAAACTACTTATAAAGGTATTAAAAAAAGAAGAAAGAAAAAAAAGTATTATAATCTAAAAGAAGAGACTAAATAATAAATAATAAAAATTTATATAGCTATTAATAGTTACTAATAGCTATTAAGTATTAGGTTTATACTAGCTTTTAGCTACTAATAATTATACTACTAGCTAACTTACTAATAGCTAGTTTTACTCACTTAAAATCCTAAGCTCTTAGCTATAACTATAAAGTAACTTAAATATACTTAGCTAGTATAATCTTAATACTTAACTACTTTACTCTTATAGTAAATTAAGTGCTTAATATTTAGTTAACTATTTCTTTCTTTTTTACCTTTTTTTCTCTCTTTTTTTTCTTTTTTCTTTTTTTCTCTTATTTCTTATTTTCCCTCTCTTTTTTTTTTCTAGCCCTTTAGAAAATAAGATAACTCTAATCCTAATAAAAAGACTATTTACTTATAAATAGTAACTATATAAGAGGCCTAACTTAAGCTTACTATATAAAAAATATAAGTTTTTATCTAATTTTATAGTTTTTCTTATATCTATATAAAATAAAAGTACTATTTACCTTTTAGGTTTATAAAGTATAAATAAATACTAAATAAGTGTTTTAATAGTAGTATTATAAGTATTATTATAGTTATATTAAATACTTTTAAGCTATTCTTCTTTAGTTTTAATAACTATAACTAATATAATAAAAATATAATAAACAGAAATATTAAGTTTTCTTATTAAGAGAGTGTTAGTATAAAATTTAAAGAACTTTCTAACTTTTAACCTCTACTTATACTTATAAATTACACTAAAACTCCCATATCCTTCCAACTCTTTACATACATCCAAATCAGTTTATCACTCACAGCTCCCTGCCTAGCCAAGGTCGAGGAGTGCTCCCTAGCCCTAGCAGTCCCCATTAATAGCCCGCCACAGCTCATCCTAACGAAATTGCTCTCTAGAAAGTCGACAAGTAGGTACGCCGGGTTCGCTCCCTCGGGACCGTTGTCCTCCCTCCGCGGCCACTCGCGCACGCGACGTAGCCACTCTTGCAGCGGAACCGTCCCGCCATGGATCCCCGCAGCGCTAGCTAGCACGGCCATGGCCCCGGCCCAGGGTTGGCGGACGGGATTGTCAACGTGGTAGATGGGATGCAGCGCTACATTGCCCGGCAGCGTGGCGATCTCGACCAGCGTGGCGGCGATACGGTCGCCCGGTGTCCATCCCAGAGTGCCGGGCAGCTCGGGCAGCACGCCAAGGGTCTGCGACGACTTGACCAGGAACGAGACGTGCTCAGCCGGGTTCCAATGGCCGTTGGTAGAGCTGCCGGCGATCTGACCTAGGCGCGCGGCCGCGGCGCGGAAGCGGTCTGGGAACCGGTGTAGTGTCCTGTCGAGCATGCGCTCGCAGATGTACTTGGCGTCACCGTAACCTGTAGGCAGGACGCTCTCGACGGAGACGCGCTCCTCGGGAACAACCGGGCGGCCGGTGTGCAAGGGGTGGTGGCCGACGGTGGCAATGGATGAAACGAAGATGAAGGTTACCGGGGACTTCACGGCAGGGCCGCGGGCGGCAGAGATGTCGCCGGCCAGGCGAACCATGTTCGCCATGATGCGCAGCTGTGGCTCAAAGCGCTTAACGGGCCATTTGGAGTGCATAAGCCATGCGTTGTGTATGATGTGCGTGACGGAGCCGAGGAGGGAGTGGTAGTCGGCGGAGGAGAGACCGAGTTGGGGACTGGAGAGGTCGGTTTCGAGAACGCGCATTTTGGCCGTGGCATCTGGTGGGAGGTGAAGGCCTTTCTTGGCTAATGCTGCCATCTGTCGCTCTCGCGGGTCTTGGTTTGAGCCCGACATGTCCCTTCCCCTCGCAGGGCGGTTCAGGCATATGACCCGCGTAACATCTGGTGAGGCGGCGGCCTCGGCCACGAGATTGGCGCCGAGGCCGCCTGTGCAGCCGGTAACGAGGATACAATTGCCCCCCAGCGAAGCAAAAGATGGCGATTTGCTTACCGAGTCATGAGATGATATTCGCGTGAGCATCTCGTCGAAACCTTGCGTCATGTCACGGACATATTTCGCCACAACCTCTTCGCGTGCAGCGCAGTCGGCTGAAGAGATCTGCCGAGGTAGCTTCTGGTGGCGCTCAAGCCTGTAGATGAAGGAGAAAATCTCGGTATTAGATTCCAATCTGGCTGCGTTGCATTGAACGATGGAGGAAGGGCCTGCTGGTGGGGAGGTTGAACGATTGCAGAAAGTTAAACTCCCTATCTACTATGCGAATACGCCTGTACATTTGTGTCTACCTACTCGCACAAAGGTATCAGAAACGCAACCAGTCGACAGGGACCAACAATAGGACCACGCACAAGAAATGAAACAAAGGACAGCCACGCACACTTACCTGCTGTTAAGATGCTTCAAACCGGCAGCAGTAGCCAGGATCACCTTCTGGACCTCGCTCTCCTGTCTCTGGCCCTCGGTCCAGTCTACCAAGCCATAGCCAGCCGCCTTGAGCTCTTCATCCCACTTCTCCTCGTGGGTCAGCGCATGGTTGCGTCCATCGTCAAACAGCCACCAGCCCTCGAACAGGCCGAAGATCAGATCGACCCATGGCAGGGGTCGCGTCATTTCCATCATGACGAGAAACCCGTCGGGCCTTAGGAACCGATGGATAGCCGCGGTGCTCCGTCGCAGCGACTTGGTAGCGTGCACCGCGTTGCTGGCCACTACGATGTGCTGCGAGCCTACCAGATCCTCCTCGGGCTCCCGCTCGATATCGTGAACCCGGAACCGCATCCAAGGATACTCGGCGGCCCACCGTTTGCGTGCAGCCGCCACCAGCGACGGCGCCAGGTCCGTAAAGGTATACTCGACTGGCGCTCCCAGCCACGCAAGCAGCGGGAGCAGGCGCTTGGTGGTGCCGCCGGTGCCAGCACCCATCTCGAGGATGCGCAGCGTCGCCCCTGGGCTCTCCGCGCTGGCGTGGAATCTAGACACGATGCGCTCGAGGAAGTCCTCCATTTGGGAGATGAGCACCCGGTTGAGCGGCCAGTTGGCATACCAGTCCCCGACCAAGTCACGGCCCTCGGCGCACCCGAAGATGAGATGCACCGCCTCCAGCTCCCCGGACAGGACCTTTGCGAGGCTGGCGCCGGCGTAGAGCGTCAGGCGAACGGTGGTGCTCTGGTCTGGGTGCGCGGCGACGCAAGTCTCCGCGAGCTCTGCACTGCTGCGTGGGGGCAGAGGCACGGCGGTACGCGTGATGAGGCGGCCGCCGTCGTCCACCTTGATAATCTGCGTCTCTTCCTGGAGCAAGGTGTACAGGTGGGTAACGAAGCGGTCGTGCTGCGGGGCGTGTCGGATGCGAGGAATTCGGTCGCCGGGACGAGCGGAGAGGATGCCGGCGCCGAGAACTTCGAAGGCTTCGAGGACAAGGGCTACAGCGAGGGAGTTTTGCAGCGGAAGTGCCTCGGTGCTGTAGTTGGACTGCTTCATGGCCGTGATGCGGCAGTCGGTTAATTGCTTGGTTTCGCCGAAGGCTTCTAGGACTGCCGATATGGGAAGCTGGGACGCCTGAGGGTTATCCTCTGCGACGTGCGAGTTCGGTCTAGTTGAAGGTGTGGTGGTGGTGGTATCGGCGGCGTCTGACGGCGAGCTTGAAGATGTGGTTGCATCGCTGTCTGGGTAAGAAGCCTGACCGCCCACCATGGCAACGCCAGCAGCACCGGCTACGCATTTCATCAGACCCGCCATGTCGGTAACCATAAAGATCTCTCGCTCTGGGAGCTTGACGTCCAGGTCCGACTCGATCTGGTGCACCATCTCCATGCCGGCGAGCGAGTCGATGCCCAAGTCGGCGAGATGACTGTCATCTTTGATCTCGGCGAGCTCCAGGCCCGAGAGGTCCACAATCACCGCCATGACCTTGTCTTTGATGGTTTGGATCATCAAGTGCTCGTTTGGTTTCTGCGCTGGAGGCTTCGGCTCCGCTTCGACGGCGCGTTTGGTGGGTTGCGCTGGCACCGGAAGCTTGGAGGCATCGGACACAGTCTGGTGAATGTCATTGTTGCGGTCCAGGCCCATGCTATTGTGGGCAGGCGCAAAGGCAAGCGGGGGAGCAGGGGAGGGTAGAGTCATCGTCTCCGAGCCAATCCCCATTGCCCTTCTGGAGATGTTGGTCTTGGATGTGGCCGTCATCCACTCTGGCTCTGTTAGACTGGCAAGCAGCTTCTCCATCGACAACTTCGGGATCTTGACATATGCAATGCCCAGAATGACCTCGACCAGCGTCCCGTCGGCCGCATCAAACACAAAGACATCCGTCATGGACAGCTTGTCTGACGATCGCTGATGCACCGCAAAGACATGGAACTCATCAATCTGCCTATCCACGGGATGTGCCCTGATCCAGGAGTCGATTCCATTGGCGAGATAGACATATCTCGGTTCGCGGTCGCTCATGCAGTTGACCCAGAGCCCGCCGAGCTGGCAGAAGGTGTCGGCGAGGTGCGCGTCAAAGCGATGCGCCATCGCCGGGTCGTGATTGAGCCGGACGACCTGACCAGCCGTCTCACTACCGCCACGGCCTCTGCCCGGCCCGGCCACCACCATCTTCTGCAGTCCACGAAACTCAGGTCCGTACGAGACGATCTCGGAGAAGATGCGGTAGATGGTGCGGTTGGCGAGGATCTCTTCGGCAGCGTCGGGCATCTCGCCCTGCAGCAGTGCGGAGACGCGGGCGTGGCTGAAGAGACGCTCCGAAGGGACGAACTGGCGGCGCAGCGACGGCTCGTCGGGGCTGCGAAGCGTAATGGAGCCTGTTGTGCGAACCACCCGAGATGGGTCTTGAGCTTGGTGGTGAGGACTGGATGCCGCGGTGTTGAATACTTCAAACTGCCACTCGGCAGCGACGTCGGCCACATCGATCCACAGGGCACGCGCCGAGTTGGCACAGACGGGCGAGTGGTACTTGACATCTTGAATCTGGGGTTGACATCGCGCAGGGTCGGCAAGATACTCGGGACGGATGCTTGCGACGGCGTCGATCACGAAGGCCATCTGCAGCGTGGCGGACAGGATCGGTGCCGTCTGGATTGTGATGTGGCCGGCAAGGAGTTTCTTGTACTTGTCCGTAGATGTGTTTACGAGGAACCGTGCTGTCTTCCCAGCGGGCTCTTGCTGGCCTTGTTGCTGCTGCTGGGGGTGGAACCATCCGCAGAAGATCAGGGGCTCCTCGGGGTTGTCCTCGTCCCGCTTGGCCCCATCGTCCGTCTTGTCCTCACGGACTGCAGGGGCAACTGGCAGGTCCTTTAACTCCAGCCAATGTTGCGCTGCAGGATCGAACTGGTACGGAGGAAGAAGCAGCGGTTTGGCGTACTCCTCCATCCTCGTCTGTAGCGCGTGGTGCGCCCAGTGCTGCACAGGGAGCCCCGACTTCCAGAGGCCCATGGTGGCATCGGTCAGTCTGCTCCATCCGTCGTCGCAGTCGGCCACGTTGAGGCCGTGGAACGTCCTCGTGTGTGCGCCTTCGGCGTTGGCCAGAGCACGAGCGGCCATGGACGTGACGGTGGAGTTGGTGCCAGCTTCCAGGAAGACGCAGTTGCTCGAGGGGGAGGGGGAAGAGGAGGAGTAGTACCGCCGGGCCAGGCGCGAGACGGCGTGGTAGAAGTGCACCGGCCGTCGCATGTGGTCTGCGACGAAGTTGGCCGTGAACTTGGTTTCCGGCTCGCTCTTCTCCGTGGCCAGCTCGATTGGGATGTCGGCTTTGCCGAAGGTCAAGCCCTGGAAGGACTGCTTCAGAGAATCGAGAAGAGGGTCGACGAGCACGGAATGGAAGGCGTTGGTGACGTCCAGCCTCTTATGCTTGATCGTCTTCTTCTGTCCTTTGCTGTGGAGCATCGCCAACTGGGAAGCAATGGCGTCGATGGCCGCCGTCGGACCCGCAAGAGTGAAGCTACGTTCACCGTTGTAGCACGCAATACTAGCCGGACCATTCGAGTGTTTGTCGTTGGCGTCGGCCAACAGCTGCTCCACATCGGCGAGGTCTGCCTCGACGGCCATCATGGCGCCCTTGTCGTCCTCCCATGCATCGCGCACGACGGCGGCCCGCCGGGTGAACATTTTGACGGCATCCTCGAGCCCGAGAACCCCAGCAACGCATAGCGCCGTCAGCTCGCCGAAGCTGTGGCCCACCAGCGCAGCCGGCTTCACGCCCGAGTCGATCCAGCACCGCGCAAAGGCGTACTGCGTGGCGAACAGCATGGCCTGGAGCTGGACCGTATCTACCACTGCTGGGCTGCTGCGCTCGAAGATGGCCGGGAAGATGCTGGGGAGCCCGAGGGACTGGACGACTCCGTCGACGGCGTTGAGGTGATGCCGGAGGAGGGCGACCGAGTAGTAGAGCTGCCTGTCAAGGCCAATGTGCGTAGAAACTTGTCCTCCGAAAACGAGGACAACGGCTGGGGTACCAGTAGAACATGGCCAAGGGGATTGGATGGCAGCGTCTGGAGTTGCTCCGCCCCTCTCAACGGCAGAGAGAGTCTGTTTCAGCTTGTCAACGGAGCAGGCGCTCAGGAGCAGGCGCGCGTCCAAGGTGCGGTTGCTCTGGCGGGCAAGCTTCAAGGAGATGTTGGCGATGGATGCACCTTTTGCCGAACGATCAAGGTAAGTCCGTAGCGCCCGGACTTGGCGGTGCAGGCTTTTCTCGTCGAGGCCGCTGAGCCAGAACGGATGCTTGGCGCCGGATGGAACCTTGGTCGCCGTCTCTGATGTCGACCGAGGTTGGAGGATAACAGCCGATGCATTTGACCCCGAGGCGCCGTAGTTGTTGATGAGCGCCGCGCGAAAACCGCACTCTGGAACCTCCCACGGCTGTGGCCGAGTAGGGATGAAGATGCGATCGCATGGGGCGGCGTTCAGCGTTGGCTTCTGGGTCTCGAAGCTCGCCTGAGGTGGCAGCACCCCCCTGTTCATCATCAACAGCACCTTGATCAGGCCGACGATACCCGAGGCGCACTCGGCGTGGCCGACAAGCCCCTTGACGGAGCTGACCATCAGCGGCCCCGCTCCGGCGGCCCCGCGGTTCGGCCCTCCGAGGACCGACCGGATGCTGGCGTATTCTACCGGGTCGCCCACCGGTGTTCCGGTGCCGTGGGCCTCCACGACCGAGATCTGCGACGGCCTCACGCGGGCCTGAGCCACCACCTTTCTGAAGAGATGGCTCAGTGAGGGCTGGTTGGGAACAAACACGGGCGTGCAGTTCTGGGTTTGCTGGACCGCTGTAGCGGCGATGACGCCGAGTATTTGATCCCCATCCGCAATGGCGTGGCTCATGCTCTTCAGGAAGACTGCGCCGACCCCTTCGCCCCGACAATAGCCGTCCGCACGGGAATCGAACGGCTTGCACTGCCCCGAAGGGCTCAGGAACGAACCGCCCGCCAGGTTCTGGAACCACTCGGCCGAGGTCATGATGTGTGTTCCGCCCGCCAGCGCGGCCTCGCACTCGCCGCTCTGGATCGCGCGGCAGGCTTGGTGCACGGCGACCAGCGAGCTGCTGCAGGCGGTATTGATGGTCAGCGCTGGCCCAGTCCAGCCGAAGAAGTGCGACACCTTGCCCGAGACGAAGCCCTGCAGATTGCCCGTTGCCGCAAAGGCGCCGGCGGGGTGGCAGGCCACGTTGTTCTCGTAGTCGCAGAGGCAGAGGCCGATGAAGCAGCCCGTCTCCCGCCCGGGCTCCGCACGTTGGAAATACCCGCTCATCTCGACAGCCTGATACGACGCCTGCAGCATGTGTCGCTGCTGCGGATCCATGGCTGCGCTCTCGCGCGCGCTCTTGCGGAAGAAGCGGTGGTCAAACTGGTCGTGGCCGGATATGAGGTTGGCGAACCACTTCCGTCCCTCCATGCCCGCGTCCGAGGAGGTGCGGAAGGGGTTATCCGCAAAGGAAAAGCGGCTTTCGGTCCCGGGGCCGATCTCCTGATGCTGCGATTCGCCTGCGACCAGCATGTCCCAGAATTCGGAGACGCTATCGGCGCCGGGGACCTTGCATGACATACCCACGATAGCGACGTCACTGTCTGTCCAGGGGCGGTCATGGGCGGGTGACGCCTGTATGCGGTGGCCCGTGGCCAGGTGCTTGGCTTCGAGCATGTTCAGCTTCGGCCTCGACGAGTTCGTCCTCGAGAATAGAAGCGAAGGAGGAACACTGGCGCCTGGGCCAAAGTCCAAGATGTCCACTTGGGCTTGGGCTACCGACCCCTTTCCTTGCACGGCGGTAGAAATGGCAGCTGAAAAGGTGTCGAACCATCGTGCGGGCTCGAGGAGGATAGCCCTCAACGCATGAACGTGCAGCGCACCGTCTTTCAGTGGAGTGCCAGAGCCATCGTTGGCCAGCGTGGGCAGCCGTAGTAATGCAGCGTCTGGGAGCTGAAAGTCGCCTCCCTTCCCGGGTACTTTGCCAATAAAGGCCACGGCCTGATCGACGAGGTCCGCGTTCCTTGCAGAGTGAAAGCGTCCGTACAATCCAACTTCGGACGCACTGATTCCTGCAGCCTGAAGCCGCCGGATCAGCTCGGAGATATGGTCCGCACTTGTGGCGATGGTTGCTCGGTTTTCGTCGTAGTGAACTGAGACATAGGCTCGTTGCTGTCCTCCAAGAGCATCTTCAAGACGCGTATTTGGAGCAGAGGGTGCAGCTGTCACACCACCCAGCTGCCCAACCACGCCCACCATATCCTCGCGTCCTTCAGGCCTATCCCAAACAGTGCTTAGAGACCTGGAGCGTCCTAGACCCTGCACTACGTCCTGACTGTCGATGATCAGTCCGACGAGCATGCCTAGTCGCACGGCAGAGGCACTATATCTCCGAAACTCCTCTGAGCTGTGCGCACTCGCCGCAGCGAATGCGCTCAACAGTCCCGTGCATAGGCCAAGTATCTGTGTTCCGACAGCCGGGTTGGCCCAGGCATCGATCTCGTCATCTTCGTGGCTCGTTTGCTGCATAAATTGGGCATATTCGAGAAGCTGGCCCACCACCACTAGGGGGATCAATACGCTGTTGGGGAGCGGAAAGGGTGTGACGAGGGCTCTTCCGACTGTAAGAGCCTCGTTGAGATCGAGCAGCTGCATGCGCGCTAGTACCACGGCCGACGGATGCAGTGAGGGTAATGTCGCCGCTACAGCCTCGAAAGCTTGCGGGAGAGTCCTGATGATGTCCGCGAGCCACTTGTTACTGTCATGTGCGAGCCTATTACGCAGTTTTGACAACGCCGCATCGTCGAACGAGAGCGCTAGGGATCCAAAGAGGATGATGCTGGAGACGGCACCTGGCTTCGGGTCTGCCATGTTGAACACAAGGCCGAGCAGATGTTGTTAGGTGTCCCGTATAATTCTCCTGCTTTCTTGTTTTCCGTGTTGGAGCAAGCTGTTACCCGGTCCGAATTCTATTTCACTCAGCAACTGTTACACATGGGAAGCAGTGGCAGGGGAGACACACTACGTACCTGGAGCACAAGTATGCCCTGTGTGGTTCATCAGCCTATGGAAGAGGGTTGGCTTCACATACTCTGGTTGAAGTCGACCAGTGGGACCATGATTGCTTACGAGGGTATATAGCTGCCTAGAATAGATGCATGCTGTATGTGGTATGATGCCCCCCCACACTTTCTATGGGCGTTGGGCCAGCCACTATTCCCAAAGATGTTTGAAATATAACACCAATGATTGGTGTTGTGAGGTGGCTCAGCGTTGAAAACATTCCGAACCAAACAATCGCTTCGTTAAACTACTTTCGCTATGTGTTGGGATTATTTCTCGGGAAATATTCTCGGGTAATATTCTCAGTCCCGGGAGATTGAAATCGTTTTCATTAACCGCGCCGTTCTTTTATCCCCGGCTATGCTCCTTTGGTAACAGCTTGTTTTGTCAACTAATCGTGTCTAGACCTGGAGTTTGGAAAAGTAGGAAGACTGACTCGGAGCATACAACTCGTAGCTAAATCATCGCGTCAGGGTGACCGCAAACGATTGCATCGGCCGCAGTTGTCTGAATTGCAGATGGCTGAACATCGTACGAGACCGGCCCGCAGGATCGTTGGTTGATTTGTCTCGGCGTCCACCGGCCTGTATACTAGTAGTAGTGGACTGGTGGCTTCCAAGCTCGAAGAATCAGTCCAGCACCCGCTCGCGATAAAGTCCTCCCACGTCATAGCGTCTCCAGCTCCCCCCCTCCTAGTAACTGTCCTAGATTACACGTGCAATACAATGCCAACAGATGACTCCAAAATGCACGACGATGCATCTACCGGCACTCCTGACCCGGCCACTGACGAGCTGCGCGTCGCCATTATCGGCGGGGGCATCGTCGGCGTGGTCCTTGCTCTTGGCCTGATCCACCAGCAAATCTCGGTGCGAGTGTACGAGCAAGCGGGCGAATTCCGGGAGATCGGGGCCGGGATCGCCTTCTCAGCGTGCGCACGTCGGTGCAGTGCGTCCTCCTCCACTTTAATTCTCGGACTTGGCGGTTTGCCAACTCGCTGACAGAAACAACAACTTGCAGTGCATCTCATGAACCCAGCCATCGTCTCGGCACTGAAGCGTTGCGGCGCTGTGCCCGTGTCTGACGAGGACGGCGAGGACGGCGAGGACGGCTTCTTGCGTTGGATCGACGGATACAACCAGCGCTGCCCCGACGACCCAAGCTACCAAAAGCCGTTGTCCGAAATTAGCGGTGCGGGATTCAGGGGGTGTCGGAGGGACCAGTTCGTCAACGAGCTCGCCAAGAACTTGCATCCTGGTTCGGTTGCGTTTGGCAAGCGCCTAGAGTGCTTGGAGAAGAGAGAAGAGGATGGTATTGTCGTCATGATGTTTGCCGACGGGACGAAGGCTGAAGCTCACGCTGGTACGTCTCCATTCCTACTGCCACGTACACAAAACAATATCCCTTTTTCCTTTTTCCTTTTTCCCTTGCATCTCAGTCGTTGTTGACACAAGTCTGTTCCGCCCTTGCAGTCATCGGCTGCGATGGCGTCAAATCCAGCGTCCGCGCCAACTTCTTGGGCGCATCCCACCCAGCCTCCCAGCCCCAGTACACCCACAAGTTGGCCTACCGTGGCCTCGTATCCATGAGTCGTGCGCTCGACGTGCTGGGGCCTTGGAAAGCCAAGAACTTCCACCACCATATTGGCCCCGGCGCGCACCTGACTCACTACCCGGTGGCCGAGGGCAAGGCGCTCAACGTGGTCGTGTTCGTATCCGATCCGAATCCGTGGCCCGACACCAAGAGCCTGGTGGCCGAGGGGACGCGGGATGAGATCAAGGCGGCCCTCGATGGGTGGCATCCGACCGTCTTGCGGCTGGTGGGACTCCTTCCCGACAAGTTGATTACCTGGGCGCTGTTCGACATGGGCGAATATCCCTTAGCGACTTACAATGACGGGACGGTGTGCCTCGCCGGGGATGCGGCGCATGCCTCGAGCCCCCATCATGGTGCCGGGGCCAGTGCCGGGGTGAGTCTTCCCCCATGACGATGCAGAGTCAAACTGATCCAAGTATACTCTCACTAACAAAGCGGTTCTGCCGTCATTCATTAAAGATCGAGGATGCGCTTTGCCTTAGCATCCTCTTGGCCCAGGTGCGCCAGGGTCTCAAAGCCGGTACGCCAGCTCAGCGTCTCGTCGAGGTCGCATTTGAGGCGTTCGACAGTGTGCGCCGACCACGGACGCAGTGGCTCGTGAACAGCAGCCGACGTGTGTGTGATTTGTACCATCAGGCCGAGTGGGCCAATCCCGCGAAATGGATCAAGGCGGAAACGTGTTTCGAGGAGATCCGGGACCGATCGTACAAGATCTGGGACTTTGACATCGATGATATGGTGGAACGGACTGCGGGCGAGTTTCAACGACTCCATGCCCAGGGCACCAACGGTCGTGCGAAGACGAGCATGCAACGTGATGGCTATGTGCTGTAGATTTCAACAGGCTTCTGCTAGTCTATCTGTTTCATTCTCATGGCTTAACTACCGGCCCTTTGATCGTACACGTTGCCACGTAGTCGATGATCGGCATAAGTGGATCTCCGAGACGACCTCCGCTTCGGCCCGGAGTGGGTCAGACCCACCGGGCACTTCGCCGGGACCCAGTTTGCCAGTCAGTAACACGGCCAATATCTGATTGGCCGACAGAATTCCCGGGTGTAATCCCTGCTCCTCAATATCCTCGTGTTGCGCATGAATTCTAAGCCCAGGACCTAGCCATTTATATTGCGGCCCAACGAGAACTCCTAGAGTTGTACCTATGGTATGCTTTGCAGCCACGATGATTTGCTGCCAGTTATATCTTACTCCTAATCGATCATGTCGAGCATCTCTTCACACGTAAACATTGCCGCAATGACATCACTCGAGTCTAAGACTATAGTCCTTATTACGGGTGCCAACACTGGCCTGGGTAAGACGTCCGATCCTCATTTACAAATAGATTAAAACTATGTCCGAAACTAAACCGCACCCTCTTTTTCCCGCTCCAGGCTTTGAGGTAACCAAGACGCTTTTTTCTCGCACAGCACCCTATCACGTCTTCGTTGGGTGCCGAGGAGACATCTCCCGGGCAAGCGATGCCATCGAAACGCTACAACAGCTCTTCCCCAACAGCACTTCTACAGCGGAACCACTAAGCATCGATATCGTATCGGACGAGTCCATCACCGCTGCCGTTGAGCGGGTCAGAGCCAAGATTGGACATGTCGATATTCTGGTGAATAATGCTGGTAAGTTGCCGAGCGCTGGGCACTGGAATCTTTGTGCGAGAGCGCAAAGACTTGGAAACAGACTGGGAAATACTTTACTAACATGCACAACTGTACAGGTGCGGCACACGACCGAGCCATTTCCTCTGGCCGTATCACGCCTCGCGAGAGCTGGAACCAGACCTACGACGTCAATGTCACTGGCACGTACCTCTTCACCCACGCCATAGCGCCTCTCCTACTTGCATCGAAAGCTCAGCCACCCCGCCTGTTATTCATCACCAGCGGGCTTTCGTCCGTCACGGAGCATGCGGCCGGGACTAGCCACGGCTACGCACTCGCGCCAGCGGGCGACTGGATCAAGCCCGCGAGTCGGTGGCTCGCGTACAGGGTGAGCAAGAGCGCCATGAACCTGGTCATGGTCGAGTGGGCGCGGCTGCTGAAGAACGACGGCGTCGCCGTGTTCAACATCTCCCCGGGGTTTCTGACCACGGGGCTGGGGGATGATAGGGCTACTGGTGACCGGATCGACAAGGGTGCCTTGGGGGCTATTGATCCTGCTGTTGGGGCAGCATTCTGTGCGGATGTGATCGAGGGTAAGAGGGACGAGGAGGCTTGGCCCCCAAAGGTGTTGAGAAGGGATCACCTGCAGCCATGGTGAGTCACAGGGATTATGATGATGGTGTCATTGTTCAAGTTTACCATTGGCCGGGGGCCTCTCTGTGATGAAAGACAGGTCATCGTGTCTGTTTCAAAGCCTCGTATTGACTCAGATGCCCGTACAAATGTCCCAGCATATCTGAATAATGGCCGCAATGTATGAGCTCAAAATCCTACCAGTCCGAAATGCCTTGCCAATTCCTGATGGTTGGCATATTTTTTATGCTCATCTTTATGAGCCACACCGCTATTACGGTTCCTAGATGGACGGATGTCGCCGTATACCGCTCGGACGTTTATTCAATTGGAACACTTATTCAATCTGCTTACATGCATTACAACGCAGCCCCTCTGTAAGTACCGAATCAGTGAATGCTCCGGATAAAGCCGAATGACTTCACGTGGTGCCACGAATGAGCTCATCTTCCTAGACTGAATTTCAACTGTGTATAAAGAAACGCAGAGAAAGGGCCTACACTCCGAACCCATGTCCAGCACCCGACCTACCCCTGAGTGTCAGTGGACTAACATACATCAACCTCGCCTACGTCTCCACTGAATAACTAGAACAACTGACAAAACGAGTAGCACCATGGAGCCAGCGATGATCCCGACGGTCGATATCAGCGCCTTCCTTGACGAGACCTCGTCCAGATCTGACAAGCGGGCCGTTGTTGAATCTATGAGCCACGCCTGCCACACATACGGCTTTTTCAGCCTCACTGGGCACGGCGTTCCTAGAGATGTCCTGCGCGAGATACTTGATGTCAACAAGATGTTCTTCGCCCTTCCGGAGGAGAAGAAGATGGAGGTCTGGATCAACAAGTCTGTTGGCCAATCATTCAGAGGCTACGAGCCGTCTGGAATCCAGACGCACCAAAAGGGGCTAATGCCCGACACCAAAGAGGTTCGCGGTTAGTACTCTCATACTTGGTACTTTTGAAACTAAACGCCCTGTTTCTTACCAGACTTTCATGGTCGGCAGGGAGGTCCCGGAAGACGACGTGGACTGCGGCACCTTCTCGACCGGCCCCAACCTGTGGCCCTCTAGCCTCCCCAAGGCGAGGTTTCAAGATCGCATCATGGAGTACCAGGACAGAATGCTCAAGCTGGAGAAGACGCTCCTCACCATTCTCGCCCTCGGTCTTCCCAAGAAATGGGGATGTGCCGCAGGTGTATTCGATTCGCTCCTGGACGAGCCGTCCATCCCGATGAGGTTCCTGCACTACGCCCCTGTGTCGAATCCAGACCCTCTGAAGTTTGGAGGTAAGTTGCTTCACGTCCCCTGGTAAATGATTGCCATATTCCTTTGCCCTCATTGCCCGAATACCAACCTTCCCCCCTTATTAGTTGCCGACCACACCGACTTTGGATGCGTGACCATCCTACTCCAGGAGCCTGACACGACGGGCCTGGAGGTCTTCTATCCGCCTGCGGAGTCCTGGGTGCCCGTGCCAGTGGTCGAGGACGCCTACGTCATCAACATGGGCGACATGATGCAGAAGTACACGGGCGGCTACTACCACAGCGCTCGCCACCGCGTACAAACCAACCGCCACGCCCACCGCCACAGCGTCGCCTTCTTCCTCAACGGGAATCTCAAGCTCAACGTCACGGCCTTGGACGGGTCTGGGGTCGAGACAGTGGTTGGCGAGCACATCCGGGGCCGCCTGATCGAGACTATGGGGGAGACTGGGAAGCTGCTTCAGCACGAGACTCTCACCGCCGTGCGTGTCTGATGTGACGCCAAGAGGCAGATCAAATATCATATCTGTGGTTTTCATGTCTGAATTCCGTCAAGTGATGAGCTGGAAAACAGCTGAACTATGTGTGAATTTAGCTCTCTACAGGCGAAGTTCAGGTTCACTTTGATTGTACTTCGCAGCAAACCCAATTAGGGTCACCACGCTCTATCATTCTAACTGGCGAAGCAATCGTCATCCGTAAACACAATATTCACTGAAAATGCCGAGCTCCTCCCTTTCCAGGCCTGCCCACACTGCCTATGCCATCCACTGTCGTACCCCCTTTCGAGACAATGCTCGGGCACTCACGATCGCCGACTGGGCGCATTCACCGTGACGCTGCACCTGCACGCTTCAAAGTTATCTCCGTACCGAATTTGTCGCACATACGGGAGGGAGACTTGCCCGTCTGAAAACCACTGAACTGAAGGTCTCAAAGATTCGGCCCCGAAGTCTTACCCTGTAGTATTGGAAGTCCGAACCGAAAGGTGGAACGAGTAAACTGCATATGATGCCCCACCACCTGAAAGAAAAACCCGCATTCTCGATTCATAATGTCAGCGTACCCTGCGTAGGTATTTCTGACACGCTCGATTCGACAGGTGCTTCGAACTCATGCATGACCCGATGCAACTTTTTAGTCCCCGAAAAAATGCATCAATGCTCCGCGGCGGGCAAGCAACCAAGCCCGGCGGATATACATATATGAACATATCCGGGATACTCTGCGGCATATACGACCTGTTAGGTTGACCTTCGGATGGCAGAATAAGGGCCGGATAGGCACAAACCTGTGATATATCATATTCTTATCTTAGTCAGAGTGTGAGATTGACCTGGAAACCCCTAACTGTAAGACAGGGGTCAAGGCAAGCAAAAGACATCAATATCATCATTTTGTACTCTACATCGTCTTAAATACGAAGTCCTTGATTGAACTGAGCGTATCGGACTCAACATGACCCTATTACGCAAGATAGATTTCGTGGGATTACTACTCTCAACTGCTAGGAGGGTATTCTCTATGGGCATAGGATAAGTGAGCACTAAATCGGTATATAGTTAATACAGCAATTATAATTGTCCAGATTATGCAACGATATGCTTACAAAGTAACCCTTGTTTGAGCCGTTATACAGATTAAACATTGACCTCTGCCAAATGAGACTATAACAAGGGGAGCCAACACAGGAAATATTTCTTGACAAAAAGCTCTACTCTAAAATTACCACGCGATCATACCCTTCATTCTTTTCTAGCCTGAAGCCGTATTCTTAGAACCAGAATAGCCAGCCACATACCGACAAGCGAGAACAGTCCTAATCGGCATCATGGCAAACTTTGTAGCAGCAGCAGTAACTGTCAGTATCGCCGGCCTGCTTAGCTTTGCCTATGACCGTGTCGTCCGGCTAGACGGCTGCGGCTGGGAGTCGGTGTTCGGGTCCCTGAGCTTTATTTTCGGGACCTTCATCGGGTACGCCGCCTTAAGCAGCTCCAGCATTGGGGCGGTCTTTTTGCGTACCTGGGCGGCCGGCTTGGTCTTCTTCTTGGGCCTAAATGCCGGCATGTTGCTGTGTCAGTCCTTCTTCCGTCGGATGCGTGGTGGAGGCATTCCGAAGCACTGAAGTCTAGTACGTACGGTCAACGTTTCTGCGGAAAGACATGGTCACGCAATGACTGAGGCGATGGCTAAGAGCAAAAGGGGGAACACCGTGGATCTTGAGGCTGGACTGGAAGGAAGATGTTTACGTACGTGTACATGTGTAACCTCAAACCGTGGCTGTCGGCGAATCGGAAATCAGTAACAGCTTCGCAACGCCGGAAGTTGGTGGAAGGTTGAATTAGAGGTGACTCGTGCAGACTCCTATGAAGGCGGAAATTGAACAACATGCTCTGAACACAACGAGACACGGAATGCATGAGTGTCTGGCTGGACAGATGGAGAATTGAGAATCGAGAACATTATATTGAGTGGGGAATGCAACCTTATGTCTAAATTATGCACGCAAGAATTAAAACTCCGACCCGCGGCCATATGCCTGGTCAACAAAGAAGTATGCTATCGAATGAAGAGAACGGACGATGCTGTTCAGCTGTCAACGCCAATCTGCCAGGAGCGTTGCCGGGATGCTCCACAGCGCGCATGCACATAGCAGATGAGCTTCAGGGTGCAATACTCGATCCTTAGACGGGAGTTAATCTCGCTCACAACCTTTTCTTCCCCTTGGGCATCCTCGCAAGCCAGTACAACCCCACAGCTGCGGCGATGTTGAAGACGATGTAGACACACATGAGGCCAAAGTTGCGCCAGCGCGTGTCGTAGCTGGAGCTGACCCCTTGCAGGAACACGTTGGTCTCATTGATGCTGCAGTACTCGCAAAAGGTTGTCGACCCGGGCTTCCGTAGGTATCCGCCCGCAGTATTGATATACTCAGTCATGTAGTCGTGGCACGTCTGTCCGTCGGGAGGTATAAGTGTGGTGAACTCGTTGCTCGCGCACGCCACCTCGACATTGGCTACGCCGGTAGACAGGACAGCCGAGACGTAGTAGGACAGCGGCGAGGCGCGGTACAGAAAGATCCAGAAGCGGGGCATCTGATCCGGACTCGCCAGCACGCCGCAGAAGAAGAAGGACAGGATGAACATGAAGTTGGCAGTGTTGCCAGCATCCTCGGCTGTGTTCGAAAACGAGACACTAAAGTGCGTAAACGTGGACACCCAGAGTAGGAAAACCCAGAAGAGCAGGAACATTAGTGCGCCGCGCTCGGTTTCCTGATCGGCAGCCGCCGCATTGTGATTAAAGCCGATGGGGAAGTAGAAGAGCGCCCACATGGGCAGCGAGGCAATGGTGTACCAGGGGATCTCGGATACGATCTGGCTGGTTATGAAGACCTTCCAGCTATACGTCTTAGCTGGCCGCTCACGAATCTCGTACAGCGCACGCTGCTCCATATAAGCCGGTATCTGTTGCTCGATCAATTGGCCGGTAATGCTCATCATCTCAAAGATAGCGAACATCTGGTTCCTCAGGCCCTGGATGCTGCGCGGCGAGTCGAGGAAGACCAGGCCGATGAAGAGGCTGGTTACGATGCAGAGGACAAGCTTGGAGTAGATGTACGAGGGAGTCCGCCACGTCTGCCGGAAGACGCGCTGCGCAACAACTCGGAACTGGTACCATAGGGGTGTGGCGAACTCGTCATAGGAGGTTGGGTCGAGCTTCTCGTCGATAGACGGCCGGGCTGCTCCCTCGGACTTGAGACGGGCAAGCTCGTCCTGAACCAGGCGGTATTCTGGACTGGTGCGCCAGGATTTCGGCCAGTCTACTTCCGATTTGCTGCCTGGGATGGCGCCGATAGCTTCCAGCATCCACTCCGCCGGGTTGGCGCCGGGAGGGCAAGGGTCAGCTCCGTTGCGCTCGAAGTAGTCCGTGAGTGTATTAGAGTCCTCGCCAATATCACCTATCGCCAGGAAGCATAGGTTAGCACTACAAAGGATTCAAAGCACCGCAGGAGAGTAATATGGGCCTCGGGAGCAACATATGTCGAGAAAGGGAGTCATGGGGCAGGCGAACGGAGAGGACGAGACTCACCAAAGTAAACCGGCTTTCCTCCCTCTGCGAGTAGAAGAAGACGGTCAAATCGTTGAAACAGCATCCCCGAAGGCTGGTGGATGGTGCAGAGAACTGACTGTCCTGCATTAGAAAGCTGCTCCAACAGGTCCAACACGGCCCAGCTTGTCTGGGAGTCGAGACCAGAAGTGGGCTCGTCCACGAAGAGAAGTAGCGGTGGCTTTGCAGCGAGTTCAACGCCAAGGTTCAGGCGCTTGCGCTGCTCGACATTGAGACCCTCACCAAGAACGCCAATGACTGCTTCGGCGTAGTCTTGCATGTCAAGCATCCGGATCACCTCATCGACGTATGCCAGTTTCTCCGCCTCGGGGACGCTGTGGGGCTGGCGGAGCAATGCTGAGAAGTTCAACGCCTATCATTTTGTAAACGTAGGTTAGTGGACGGCTTGGAGGGTGTAATGGAATGAGGGATTGGGACTACCTCTCGCACTGTGCTCGTTTCAAGGGCGAGATCTTGCTGCTGTGAGTAGCCGGTCTTGCGCTGGAAGCTCTCGTCGCGCAGCTTGCCGTCGACCAACATTTCGCCAGTGAGAATGCCGATGCCTGTCGTTCGATTTGCCAGACAGTCCAGCAGCGTTGTCTTTCCGGCACCGGAGACACCCATCAAGGCCGTGAGGGTACCGGGCTTAACCCAGCCATCAACATTATCCAGAATGCGCCGCGTCTTCTTCTTGATAGAGATATCGTAGCACACGTTGTTCCAGTGAAAAACGCTCGTGGAGCCTTGGAAGTTCCCTTTGCGCGGTGACCCAGCACCTGGTTTCTCCAGGATCGCACCCGTAGACCCGGCCTCAACATCGTCGCGTCCCCGGCCGGAAACCTTGGGCGTGACACCCCGGGGGAAGACGAGAATCTCGCCCTTTGACTTCTTTGCCGTGACATACTCGCTGGCCAGAACGTATAAAAGATGGTTGAAGATAGTCATGGCGATGAGGATGCCAATGTTCCGCCACTTGTGGGAGCTGTAATAGCTGTATGCGGAGCCGATATATGCATCTCCGGTAACGGACGTCTGGCCAGGGACAGCACCAATGGCTTCGCAGGCGATGTTGGTAGTTCCAGGAATGCCGTAGCTCGGAATGTAGGAGGAGCATTCGAAATCTCGACCCGAGTACTCGTTCACCATCAGTGCCTCGTATCCATAGGCTGCCGGGTTCACGTAGTTAATCCACCGACACCATGGAAGCATGTAGTCAATAGGGACAACGAAACCGTTGAACACGAGCAGCGCGAGCATCAGGACCGAGGCTGGCACCATTGCCTGCTGCTTGGTTCGCGAAAATGCGCCGCTGGAATAAATTTGTTAGCCTTATTTCCCGGCGACATTCTGCGCTCGGCGGAAGGCAAAGAACAACTGACATGAATCTGAAGATGCCAGACATGGCTAGGACAAGCAGGAAGACGGTCAGCAGGTAGAAGAAGAAGTTTCCGGGTGTGCGATTCAAGTTGGTCATGAAGTAAAACACCAAGTTGAACGAGATGCAGCCGGCTATCTTCAGAGGCAGGTCGACCAGGACCGAAGCGTACGCCTCGGCGGACGGGTGGTAGAAGGCGTAGCGGGAGTGCTTCTCGACGATTGGACGCTGGGCATACAACGTCATGATCTCGAGGACGGATGCGAAGGAATTAAACAGGACGGCCATGAAGAGGACTATAGCCCGGCCGTAGAACGACTCCGTGGTCTGCTGCAGATTGTAGAACAGGGACGACATGATAAAGGCCAAGACGACGTTCCCGCCCATGACGACCAACGGCGGGCCGGGGTCCGCCAGGAATCGTCGCAAGCCGCGCCACATGCAGAGCTGCACCTGTTGAGAGTATGTAAGAGTGTACGCGGAGCTGAGGCACTGCCCCTTGGCCTGGTGTGCCTTCTTGAGCTGCCTGTAGGTTTGAGCATCTGGGCCCTGGAGCGGATGCTGCGCCTTGTATGCTTCGATCTCGGCCTGAAGCGCCATAGACTCGGAACTGGCTTCCCAGGCCGCCGCAAATTCGTCTGGCGTTCGCGGAGGGTGACAGCCCGGACGGATGACGCGCTCCGACGCAAAGGTCATGGATGTAATGAAGTCGGGCGTTGTCTGGCGTGCAGGGCAATCGAATCCGAGACTGACGAAGTAGTCTCCGGCCTGGGACGCAGGCCCAAAGTAGATCTGGCGTCCCTCATAGATGACAAGGACCTTGTCGAACAGATCGTAGGCGGCTTGCGGCGCTTGATACATCGACACGACGCAGGTGTGGCCGAGCAGCTCCGACTGGAGGCGAAGGGTCTTGCAAAATTCGATGGCGTTTGCTGAATCTAGACCACGTGTGGAACTTGAGGGGAAATGAGATGATAGTTAGCAGTTGTCCACACGACTTGTACCAAAGTGTACCCGACCATCCGGACAGTCACTCACTTATCCCAACACTGGAAAGGGGCATTCGAAAGAGTAGCTTCGGCGATCGTGACACGTTTGCGTTCGCCCCCCGAAACCCCTCTCATCATGTCGTCTCCCACCTTGGTGTGGACGGTGTGACTGATGCCGTACATGGCCATCACAACATCGCGGAGATGCCGACAGTACCTGCAGAAACAATCCCGTGTCAGTTACTCTCGTGGCGTTCTGGGAGGAGGAGGAGGAGAAGGAGTGATGGGTGCGGATGACTGGACTGCACTGGGGCAACTCACTCATCTTGCGAGACGCCATATGGAAGCTCCCGTGGGCAGCGTGCGCGCGAGGCAAACGCCAACGTCTCACCCACCGTGAGGTTTGGAAAGTGGACGTCAACCTCGGCCGTGTATATGGCATCCCCGCGGTGCGAAGAGTGCATCTCCTCGTCGGGGATGCCCTGGTAGTTGAAGTAGGCCTTGTCATTCACGAAGATGCCATTCCGATCGCCCGAGATGGTCTTGAGGAACGTGCTACAGCCAGAGCCCGGCGGGCCAAGGACCACGCAAATCTCGCCGGGGCGGATGAGACCGTTGAAGCCGCCGAGGATATCGACTCGCGATTGGCCCGATGTGGTGCTCTTGGGCAGCAGCTGACGAGCGATGATTCCAGGCAGGGCCAGCCATATATTGGCAACGGTCTTCTGGAAATCGCTAGGCGTGTGATAGCCGAAAACACTGAGATTCTGGAAACACAAGCCGACATGCCGAAAGTCCTGGCCTTGCTTTGTGGCCAGACTCACGAGGTTCGTCGTCCACTCCCGCGCACTGAAATTGCTTCCGGAAGGATTCAGGGGAGAGTTGGGATCGGTGCTGCCGAAGACAGGCTCGTTGTTGGAGTCCTCGGTCTTGGGCCTGACGAAATCGCTAGCAAGCTCCTGAACGATGGAGGGCTGCGAATGATTCGCCTCCTTTAGTGCCATGGTTTATTGTACTTGGTGGATTGTACTTGGCCCAAAGATGATGCAGTTGGCGTGTCCCAGATGCGAAGCTCAGATTCTCATAACATTAGAGGCCTCTGTCCCAAGCTCTTCTAGATCGATGGGCCTAGTATTGGCATTGTTGAGATCCGGAACGATATTTATATCTTTGTTTCTACTCCTGTGTTTTTCCGCGTGTCGTGTAATTACAAGCTCTCGGCCGAGGAGGGCGGGACCGAAAAGCCCGACGGCCAGCGGAACATGCCAAGGCCCAGATCCTAGTAATTACTATGGAGCTTGTTGGTTATGATTATCGATCCCGCAGCAGGGTCGCCGCTCTAACCATTTTGGATGGTGACCAACTGCATGCAAAGATTCCTGAAATACAAACACCTGCCACACCCTACGAGAAACCTACTTCTAAGTCCTCTCACCGTGCGCTCCAAGACCAGATGAGCGCCGCCAACCTGGCGACAGGACCGTTTACCGCTACTGCTTTTGCTTGGCTTTGATAAGCGACCTCAGCCAACAGTGTGAATTGCAATCCGGCACAGTGAAATGACATAAAGATGGGTCTCTCGTAGGGTGTGGTATGTGACTCTGTTTACCCTCGATACCATAGCAAGTGGCCTCACCGTATCGGATCCTCCAGTGATCATCCGTAAAACCCCGTCTTACTGCATGCATGCTTGCTCTACCGTCCGATGGTACATATTGGCTGTATGTCCGACGAGCTAATTGGTGGCGGGTCTGCGCGGAAATAATCCTGCTACGTTGCGCCGCCCAACCCCAGGAACTCAGGCGTTTTCAATGGCGCCTAAGAATGACCGATAAGCGGCTGTGGGAGCAGAGGATTGGGCTTATCCAAGTGGCAGAGCACCAACCGGTCCTTTGCGTACGGCGTATATAGCTGCCGACCCGACGATTGAACTACTGGTTTCCTCAGGTGTCTGCCGGGACTTATGCTACCCAAATCATGTCGCACCCGACGCAAGGCCCGTGTAACACCTGGTTTTATGCAACCGGCAGTGAACAAGGCCGACCAGCAACAACACCCGCCTCGGGGTCCGGGCAGGACGAAGTCACCAAACCGACAAGCCGGCTGCGTTCCGCTTGTGACAGCTGCCGCCGTGCCAAAGCCAAGTGTCTCGGAGGAAACCCATGCTACAACTGTCAGTTGTCACAAGTCCGCTGCGACTACAGCCACGGCGGCCGTCTCGGACGGCCGAAAGGCAGCAAAAACAGACGAACTTTGATGCAACAGTTGGAGAGCAGTAACGACCAGGAGCAGCGGTTAGAAATACAGCATGGGCGAGCTGACTCCACCAACAGAACTACCGCCGAGCTCCCCCAGCGGAGAGACTCGGGACCACGGGAGCAACAACAGCAGCAGGAGCGGGACCAACAGCAAGCACAGCATCAAAAGCAACAGTCAACTCCACCTTCGTCCTCGGTGAATTCGATTACCTTTGAGCTCGGCTTGGACCATTTGTTCGACGCCAATGGCGGCTTTGAGTGGAGCGCTGGCGAATGGAACAAGAACGTCACTGACGTTGGAGGACACACCGACTTGATGCTCGGCCAATCCTTTATATCCCATGTAAACACTCACGTGGCCCGACGGCTACTCCACTCTTTCGTTCCAGAGTAGCCCCTACTAACCTTTTTCTTCCTCGTCAGGATTCGGGAACATCAACTCTTGAGGATATCCTGAGATCCGAGCAAGACCGGAGCGGCACCATGACACAGGCCCATTTACAGGGTGAGCGCTCCAGCAACCTCTCCTCCAACTCTTTGATCAGCCCCTTGAGCGTCGAGTTCTCCGGCTTCGTCGCTCCTAGGAGCCGACCCGGGTCGCGATCCTCCACCACGACGGGCTGCTCGTGCCTCCAGCTGCTGGCCAGGCTGATTTATGACCTGGAGCACCTTCATCTGGGATCCTCAGTCGACTCGGTGCTCCGAGGCGCCCAGCTGGCCGAGACTCCGTGGAACAACCTGATTCGCTGCAGTGTGCCTCCTACTATCCACAACCACAGGGAGGCATTCCTTCTGTTTGCCATGAGTGTCCGCAGTCTGCTGTCTTCGGTTCAGAAGCTCAGCAATCAGGCTCTCCAGGCCAACAAAGCCGAGGCGCCGTACTCCTTGCCAGACACGGCAGTCTCCGTGGGCGGGTTTGAGCTAAAGGGCGACGCGAAAGCCGAGGTCATCGACGTGCTCATCCGGCGCACGCAGCAGAGCATCACCATGGCGCTGATCAACCTCACCAAGAACACCAGAAACCCGGTCGTCATCACGCCTCCTAGCGAGACTGCTATGGGGGGTGGTTACAACTGGCAGAGCACATCATCTCCGAAGAGTTCTGCCCAACCCCAGCAGTGGCCCCTGGATCGCCCTGCCTCGGGAACAGTGGCCAAGGCGGGGACCGTGAACAATACGATTTCGTCGGCGCTGGACAAACTGATGCAGATGCTTGAGGATATCGATGGAGATACGTGTGAATAGAGGCGCGGGGTTGGTAAGATACGCGATATAAAATCTGGATATCGCTTACTGGACAGAGCTGGTTGGCAGATGGATACATTTGTGGAATTGTGAACGTTAAAAACGGTCATTCTGACATCTTTTTTTTACGAGCTTCGGTTAATGATAATGGCGGTGGGTAGAACCTTGAGCTACCTAGCTACACATGTATGTAGTCTAGGCGCACTGATCGATAATTGTTGTTGGATTGACCATCAGGTGGCAGAATAACCTCTGAGATACCAGTATCCTAATTTAATCATAGGGTGTGAGACTGACGCAAAAACCTGTCACAGGAAAAGAAGGGTCAGGAGACAAGCATTAATAACACTGTCATTTTGGACTCCAATGGCTGAATTGACCGTATCGGATCCGAAAATTGTCTAAAACGGGCACGCTATTTAGCTTTTATGCTTATTCTTAGCGTATAGAGATCGACTAAGAGTGAACTGTGTGAGGCTCTGTGTTAGCGCCTGTAATCCTTGGCCCATCTGTGCTGCTCTTGATTCCTCAACTCCCATGTCTGTCGGATATTCTGGCTTCAACAAGTAGTTTGAGAGAAATTGTAACGGTGATATCCTAAGTGATATGGGCATGTCTGCAGCCCGTGATCTGTTGATGGGCCCATCAAGATGCACTCAAAAGATGTCCGAGCGCTACTTATATCCGGTCGGCCGAGAAGCTCTGCGTGGCCAATCAGCGCCTCGCGTCGCCCGAAACAGATTGCTTAGGGCCGAGCAATTGTGCGAATAATCAGGCAGGGCTCCCATCCATCCCCCATCCATTCCCCTCCCTTCATCCGTCTTCCGGTTCATTTCACCCCCACGACGCCCATGACCGTTGACTGATCTGGTGAATGATGCGACGTTTGGTAGGACTCGCTTGGGCAACTGGCGCCGCGGAACCGCTCCATACAGCATCCTGGACGCTCTGCCCCTGGCATACGACGACCCCCTCCGGGCCTGCCTGGGCCACGAGTAGTAGTTCTTATTATTTTCCCTTGTGCGGCGTGTCGACTCAGCCGAGAAGCCTGGACAAGACAGCCGCCTGATGGAGCGACAGATGACGCCACAGCCTCGACGGCGGCGGCGGCCGGCCCTCTCGTGCTCGGAGTGCCGCCGGCGAAAGATTAGGTGCGACCACAACAATCCTTGTGCGCATTGTGTGCGGCAGAATGCCCAGTGTATCTTCGCTCAACCCCGCAATCCTCCTGGCCCGAGCAGTGTACGGGAGTCGACAGCGAGCCAGCGGCCAGTGGGCAGCCCAGCTCCGGCCTTGGGGCAAAGACAAACCCAGATCCACGCTGGCCAGCAGAACACACCGGGTGCTGCCTTGACAAACGGCGCCCATGGGTCCAGCATGGACCTTCATGGCACCCACCAGTCCGGGGCTCGGACCATCGTGGCAACAACAGCAGCAGCGGCGGCGCGCGATGTGCCCACTCCAGTTTCCATAGGCCATAGCGGAACTCGGTCTCTGGCGGACAATGGTGGAGCCGACATCCACGAGATTCTGCACCGGATCCGGAGACTGGAGGAGGAGTCCGCGCCTCGGCTCGGCGACCAGGATTCTGCTCGGGCGTTCTCTGAGGCTGATCGGGAAAGTGTCACGCGTCCGCCGCCGGCCGGACCCCAAGAGTGGCAGATCGTACTGAACAAGTCGAGGGATTTGGGTAAGAGCCGGTGGATGGGCTCGGCTCAGACCTTCTCGGCCATCCTTTCCTGTTATAAGGGCATAGTCGGCACGGACGTCGACAATGCCATGATCCAAGCCACGGAAACTTCCCTGCTTCATACCCAAGCTGGAGAGCTTCTCCGGAAGTGCAAGGATGGCGCAAAGACTATCAAAGTCGGCCGGCCCAGCAGGTCTTCCCCCGCCATCCATCTCGGCATCTTGCCTCTATCCCGTGAGGTGGCCGATGTCATGGTCGATCTCTACTTCGCAGCCTTCGAATCCACACACCGGATACTCCACGGCCCGACTTTTCGGTCGCAATACGACGGATTCTGGAACCAACCGGGGAGTGCGCCGATGGACCTGCGCCATCAGGTTCTTCTTGTCATCGGCATAGGATCAAGTCTACAGGAGCACGGGGATAGGGACGCCGCACTTTGCAATGTTGAGATGGTCCAACAGTGGATATTCGCCGCCCAAACATGGCTGGCCGGGCCGCTGGAGAAGGACCGCCTCACCATTGCCGGGCTGCAGATATACTGCTTGACCATTTTGGCGCGGCAGATTTTCTCCATCGGCGGGGACCTGATATGGGTGTCTATGGGCTCGCTTATTCATGAAGCAATGCAGATGGGTCTAAACCGCGACCCTGATCATCTGCCGGCCATGTCGGTCTTGCAGGCCGAAGTCCGCCGGAGGCTCTGGGCCACCATTCTCGAATTGGCCGTGCAATCATCCCTGGACTCGTGGATGCCAACGAGGATATCCTTGGACGAGTTCAACACCAAACCGCCCTCCAACGTAAACGACGAAGATATGAACAGATCGACCATGACGCTCCTGCCCCACCCCCAGGACACCTTTACCGCGACCTCGATCCAGCTCGCGATCCTCGCCTCGCTACCGGTCCGCCTGCGCATCGTCCAGCTTCTCAACGGCATGCACTCAGACCTCTCCTACGCCAAAGTACTCGCCCTAAGCTCCGAGCTCAGCGAGGGACTGCGAAAATGCAGCAGCCTAGTGCGGGACAGCAACGGCAAGTGCATCGTCTTTCAACGAAACCTACTCGATTACCTCGTCCGCCGGTTCATGATTCCACTGCACCTCTCCTTCAGCAACCAGGCGCAAGAGAATCCGCTGTTCCATTACTCGCTCAAGGTCAGCTTCGATGCGGCAATGGCCACGGTGACGCCGGAGCCAGACGCCGCGTTCCACCGACTGATGGTCACCGGCGCCGGGCTCTTCCGCGAGGGCATCCGCTACGCCATCATGACCATCGGCCACGAGCTGCTCTCGCTGGTCGAGGCGCAGTGTCAAGACGGCACGCTGCACCGGACCGGCCAGCATCGCGATGTGCTGAAGCGGACCGTTCGGGACATGATCGCGCTGTCAGTCGAGCGCATCCAGCTGGGCGAGACAAACGTCAAGAGCCACATGTTCCTCAGCATGATCCTCGCACAGGTAGAGGCCCTCGAGGCGGATGGGCCGGTTGAGCTGCAGGTCGCGCGAGCCGCGAAAGAGAGCCTGGGGTTCTGCCATGGCATTCTGGCTGCCAGGGCCGCCAAAACGCGGGCGGTGTCAGTAGCGACGACGCCTGGTGCTGATCCAGGACTCGCCCAGGAGTTTGATGCCGGCCAGTCTGGGCTGGATTGGGATTGGGAATCTTTCTTGTCGCATTTGACGGGTTCTCAGGGGGCTAGCTATTCCTATGTTCCTTGATTGTCTGATAGTATGGGAGGCAAAGTGACGCAATGAATCGAAAGTTTGTGGTTGACGAACCGCGCTAGTATTCAATTCTTGTTGATGCAGCAAGTGGCAAGTGGCAAGGAGACCATTTTTATATCCTCTTGGTGGTCTAGTGGTTACTATCATAGCTATGTATTTGCAAGGGGGAAAGATTTTGTCGATGCTTGGTCGAGGGACGTCGTTGTCTTCCGCTATAGCACTTGTTTACCAGCATGTGGGCTGAGTTCACATGCCCATGGACTGTCTCTGCCAGGTGCCAATCGGGAAACTGCGATTTTCTTTCTATGCTACTTAGACAGAATTGAACGAGGTATCTATCCGAAAGATCTGGGCAGCCGACTTGTGATTCGTCAAAGGAAAAAAAGACTTAGGCTGTCTCGCCGATCGGCTCGGCACCGTTTATCTTGATGTTGACAAATTGCTCCTTGTCAATCCGGCCTCCATTCAACAGCTCCTTCCCCTCCGCCAGGACGGCCGGCAGCTTGACAAAGGGCGCGAGGATGCGGGCCTGTCCCTCTCCGATGGGGAAGCGCTTGTTGCCGCGCACGCGCTCGAGGTACCTGTCCATCATGGGAACATAGTGGAGGCCGGACGAGGCGAAACGACGTATGATATGCGCGTTGCGCCCGGAGTTGAGGTAGTCCATGCAGCGGACGTATACCCAGCGCAGCTCACTCTTCAGTTGGGCCCGGTGGCCGGCCACGGTCTCGGTCCTCTCGCCCTGGAGGATGCCGAGCGCCTCCTTGGCCATGTCCATGCTCATGCACTGCGCGATGGACGCGGCCTCCAGCTCGTTGTCCTCTACACGGCGCGACTCGATGCCCTCCGAGGCCAGGACGAGCGCGGCGCACCCCAGCGTGTTGCCCGTGTGCACGCGGTACTGCGTCATCACGGATGTCTTGCCCCGGAGCATCGGGAGCAGGTCCACGTCGACCTTCTCCAGGTACTGCGTGAGCATCTGTCGCCAGAGGCACATCTCGGCGAACTCGACCTCGGCGGGGCTTACGCCCTCGGCCAGGAGGCCCTGGCGGCAGTCGTCCCACGAATGGCCGAGGAAGCGGAACGAGCCGTCCAGGAAGTCGGCCGGGGGGACTTGCAGGTCATCCGGGATGGCGGCGAAGGCGACGTAGATCTGCTTCCAGTAGTCGCCGGGGCGCAGCGATCCGGTCCAGTGAACCCACCAGCTGAGTGTGTCGCGCATAATATACAGGCAGGTCTCGTCGATGTCGCCGTCGTCCTTGCCGCTGGTGATGACATAGTCCTCCGGGTGGGAGCCGGCGTCGGCATCGGACGTCATGGCGAGGAAGTCATCGATATGCTTCACGATGAGGGCCATGTCGAAGCAGGTGCAAGGCGACGGGCTCGTGCCACCCAAGACCGAGTACAAGGGCATGGCTTCCTCGATGATCTCCACTCCGTAGCGGGTTGCGGGAGTGCTGCCATTAGTACTGGCCGATAGCCCTTCCATGTCGCACATGTGCAGGTTGTACCGCAGGGGAGACGATCCGACGACATGGCCGTCACCAAAGTACTGCTTAATGGCCTCCCACATCTCCTTCGTCGTCGTCTTGACTCTTGGAGCTGACGAGGCCGGCATCTTGTCTTGGGCTCTGGAGAGGTGTAGTGGGCTCGATGCTATCACAGCTAGGAATTAATGGGTGTTTGAATGAGCGAGGAGTCTGAGCGGACATTCGTCTGGGTGTAGTTGGCAGGGCAAGAGGAGGTCTACAAGCCACACATACTTGCCGACGAAAAGAGTGTCAAGGAGCTCTACTTAGTACTCGACCGTTCAAAGCTCGCTTTTCACCAGATCTGAGGCAGCCGCATGCTAGCCTGGAGCCAGATATCCAGGTCAATTAGCAACGGGGGGGCCGATGCTCCCCAGCGGCTACGCATGCAGAGCAGGAGTAATCGTCGCTGCCACCGCTAAGACGGACCAAAATTGATGAAACTAAAGAAGGGCATCACATTCATCTCTCCGCCGGAGTCTAAATGTCAGATGATATGCTGGTGTTGGTCAGAATCTCACTGGGGCATACCACGCATACCCACCTGTGCTTACACAGGGTGGGTAGTATACCGGGGAATTGATAAGTAGAATGGAAGCGTCCAGGCCGGGCACGGGGGCGTCAAGTCCGTATACAGAATGCTAGGACCTTTTTTTCGGAGACTTTCAAAGGGCAATTGAAGCGTGGATCTGCATAAGCGTAACAGTTATCTCCGGTAAGCCTGCAGCCGCCTCCTGGAAAGTACTTGCTACCTAACTTTAGGTGAGTGGTTCTTTGCTGCTGGCAAGGATTCCGGAAAGGGCAAAAAATGAACAAGGAAAAAACTGCGTCGGTATCATGGGCCACAGAAAAATACGGCTACTTTCCGGAGAATAACAACCGCCGCTGGTTTCTTGCGGGCTCGCGGGACGAACTCGGGACGGCTGTTGAGGGTGCCTGTTGCACCTAAACCCCAATGCAAGCAGAGCATTACCTACCGGTCAAAGCAGTCTAGATTGGTTATATATCTGCTCAGAAGCCGTAGCCCGACATCTGTAAGGCTTGGATCTCATCTCGGGCCACACACACAGGGAGATAAAACAGGAAATATTTCACCGAGCATCGCCTCAGACTTTTACAATGCGCTCCTTCGTTTCGGCCGTAGTGCTCGGCCTTTTGGCCTGTACCCTTGCCCTCTCGGAGCAGATCGTGCTCAACGGTCAGCCGGAAGCCGACGATGGGGTCTGGCAGACCAACATCGGTGCCGTGTTCAACTCGGACATGCTCGCAAACTACGGTGCTGCTGGTGAAAAGCCCGACGAGTTCACACCCAAACCACTGCCAAGCCGTCTTCTGCATCAGTGGCCCGATGGTTGGTGGATCGAGAACATCGCGGTTCGGCCCAACGGAAATCTTCTCATCAGCACCTCTACACTCAGTGCCACCGTCTGGGAGGTAAAGGAGCCGTGGAAGGAAAACCCCGAGACGGTGCTCGTGTACAACTTCGATGAGTGGGCCGACCGTCTCATCGGCATCGGCCAGACCACGCCCGATACGTTCGTGGTCGTTGGCTCCCGCTTCTACAACCCCGGGCCTTTCTCCAGCCATGTCGACCGCACCTTCTGCGCGATGGAGCTCGACTTCAGCAAGAACAGGGAGAAGCCCGAAGCCCGGCTGATCGCCTGGTTCCCCGACGCCATCCTCCTCCAGGCCGTGGCCGCCCTACCCTGGAAACCCACCACTGTGCTCATCTCGGACCAGTACGTCCTGCGTGGGCGGTACGAGCAGGTGGACTGGAAGCCATCCCGGGGTCAGATTTGGCGCCTCGACACGCTGACAGGCGAGAAGGAGGTCGTCATGGGCAACTACACCGCCATGGATACCACGTACCTACGAGGCCCAGGCGTAGGCATCAACGGCATCAAGATCCGCGGCAACACCCTCTTCTGGGTCAACCAGGACACCGGCGGCGTCTACAGTTTCGAGATCGACGAGAACGGCTACCCCGTGCCGCGTGACGCGGAGCCCAAGGTCCTCGCCGACGTGCCCACCTCGTGGAACGACTTCGACATTGGCCCCGGCGACATCGACACGATCTGGTCCACGTCCTTCTTCCACACCGTCATGGCCATTTCGCCGAACAACGGCACCGCCATCCCCATCGGCGGCCGAGGCACCACCGATCCTGAAGTCTACGCCGGGCCGACCTCGGCCGCCTTCGGAAAGACAAAGCATGATTCCCACATCCTGTACGTTACGGGGAATATGGAGAAAACCTATGATCACTTTAGCGGCATCGCCCTGAAGGGCTGGGTTCGTGCCGTTGACACGACGGGCTTTCACTTCTGAGAACTGCCTCGGTTGCGGCAGAAGAAACCTCGTAGGGAGTTTTTAACTAAAGCCCGCAAAGTCTTGTGCTCTGTGATAAATTGATGGGAACTTAGAAAAGCGCTACTATAAAGCTCTATCTCACATTTGTTATATTTCTGCTGTGATAGCTAGGTCTAACCTAGGGGTGTAGGGTAGGTCTAGGACGTGGGAGTATTATAAACTAGTGGTTTAAAATGTTACAGTGAGTAATATAAGTTACAGTCTAGTATTAGTAAAAAAGTAGATTTAATATAACTAAGTGTTATTAATAGCTAGGAAGCTTAAAGCTCTTACCTAAAAGACTTAAAGTCTAGTTTATATATATATTTAGTTTATAAGCTAATTAGAGGTATAATATAACAGCTAGGTCTAACATTAAGGTGTAAGGTAGGTTTAAAACAGAAGAGTGTTATAAACTATGTACGCTACGTCCTGTAGCAAGCTCTATTGCTCGTCAGTGAAGCGGATCACCTACTGCTTAAAGCCTTGTCGCGCCCGAGCCAGTACGCCCGTAAGCAGAAGCCCAAGTAGCGCTGTCCGACGCTGCGGTACTTGGCCATCGACGACTCCTTGCCCTTAAGCCCGAATGGCACCCCTTGCGGGTTAACAGCCGAAATGATTGCGAGCCACTACAGCGTTTCCGTCGGCACGCTGTCAAGCCGCCAGCTGTAACGCTTAACCTCTCGGTTAACGCTCTCGCCAAGCCGTAGCAGCAGCTGTTGTTCTCAGACTGCGGCCTCGTCCTGCTGCTGCCGCCTTCTTTGCTACTGCTGTCCGGTTGCTTCCTTTGCCTTTACCCACTTAGCGGCCTTAAATATGCTAAGCTTGTCCCGCGACCTAAAGTGCCGTACCCATCTGAGCTGTCTTACCCACGATGAGTCGCGGTCTAACCCCTCTTTGATATCACCTTTCTGGAGCCGCTCTGTATTAATTTTACTAAATGTTTTGACATACTTGGCAATTATGCGCTATATGGAACTCTCTCCCCGGCCTAGTATAGCTGCTGCCTCCTGTATATGTGTTAGACTCCCCATATTCCCGTCCTTAACGATCCAGTACCGCGCATACCTGCCGCGCAGCCATGACTAGAGCTTCACCTCGGTCCACCCCAGTCTGTTAGCTCTCTCCTGACGATGCCTAGCCTCTCGCCAGTACTAAGCTATCTTCTTCCGCGCTATGGTCAAGTATTAGCATTGTGTGCAGCTGTAGCCGCTCAACACCTGGAGTGCGTCGATGGGCTCTGTGCCGTCGTTAGGCATCGCTGTTTGCAGTGGATCGTTTAGCTCCTCTCTTGTCCCGAAATAGTTAATGATGTCGCCTAGCGCCTGCCCTGCGCGCTGGTGTTAATTGCGAAAATGCCACTTGATGCTGGCTCGCGGTCAGATGCCAGCACAGCACAGCTTGCAAACTAAAACCTGATGCTCCTTGTTAAGCTGTATGTAGTCTTCTATGGTAGCCTGTTCGCCCTTACTATGTTCCTTGGTGTTTCTTAGTTAAGATATATGACTATCCTTATCTGCTTGCTTAGTTTTATTAATTTCTAAGTTCCTACCTCCTCTCCTCTTTACTATCTTCCCTCTTCTCTTCTCCTCTTTACCCCCTTCCCTACTTATATCAGCTGATTCTATATTGCTTTTCTTTTATTTTCTAACTTTCTTTTCTTTTTTATACTATACCTAAAACCGCACTATAGTATTATTCCCTACCTAGTTTAATTCTGCTGTGTGCTTATATTCCCTAGCGCTGATGTTCCTGGCATAGTACTCAGCAGTGGTAAACCCAAGTCTCCACAAAAGAGAAACCATACCACCAATCACGTGTAAAACCCAGCATCAAGAGTCACTCTGCATAACCCTCAGGCCACCAGCGCATTTTGTATAGTAAACCCAAGGGGAATTCTGGCACAGAGTCCGCCAAATAGTAGCCAGGTTAAGACGTTTAAGACTTAAGCGGTAGAGAGAGGCGTTTTTACTTGTAAGGCTAACTATACTACCACCTGCTGTGCTCTGCTCTAGTAATGCTGTGAGCTGACTCGCTAAGTTGCGCCTGCCATGTTAGGTGTTAGTTTAGCGTTCACCTGATATTATGGCAGATCGATAGTCCTGTTGCTAGCACACAATAGCTTTTAAGCCATGTCTGTTCTTAGCATTAGAATAGGTAGCTCCTCTTTTAGCTCCCCAGGGCTGAAAAGCTGAGGCCTCGAACGCGGAACGATGCACTATATCTAAACCTTCTCCTGATTGAGCCTGGCTCGGGCTGTGTACTAGATTGGAGATGGTAGACTAGCCCTAATTGCATACTCAAGCGTTGGGCTAGCTGAAGAGGGAAAATGGGGATATAATGTGTTGTCCACCACTTCATCCAGCTCGAATTCTCTCCTCGCCAGCAGCATACTCAACAATCAAGAAACCACTCCTTGAATCAAGCGCTCTCTTGTCTCTTTTTCAACGCCGAAACTATGAAGTTCACCGCCACTCTTTGCGGCCTTACCGGGCTTCTCGGTCTGGTCCTCGCCGGCGCGCCCATTAAGAACGCTGACCTCTCGGCGGACCTTGTTGTCCCGGGCAAGTACATCGTCACGTACAAGGCCGGCGCCAGCTCTGGCAACAGAAAAAAGCACGAAGAAGAAATCACCAAGAAGGCTAAGAAGAGCCACAAGAAGGGCGTTGTAGACGCCATCAACCTCGGCGAGCACCAGGGCTACGTCGTTGAGATTCCGCCTTCGGAGCTCAAGGACATTGTCAACTCTGACCTGGTTTGTAACCTTCTAAACATCGGTTCTTTAAGCGATAGGTACTGACTTCCGTGACAAGGTCGACTATATCGAGAAGGACAGTGTTGTCAACATCACTGGGGTGGTCGCCAGCCCCGAGCAGCTCGAGAAGCGGGCCTACACCACCCAGACCAACGCCCCTTGGGGTCTCGCCCGCATCTCACACAGCGGCGGCGGCGCTGGCTCGTTCGGAACCGGCTACTACTACGACACAAGCGCCGGCACTGGTGTGCGCGTGTACGTGGTCGACACGGGCATCCGGACCACCCACACCGAGTTTGGGGGCCGCGCTGTCTGGGGCGCTAACTTCATTTCCGGCTCGCCCAACACCGATGAGTTCGGCCACGGCACCCACGTGTCCGGCACTATTGCCGGTAAGACGTTCGGCGTAGCCAAGGCTGCGACCGTGGTGGCTGTCAAGGTGCTCGACAAGACCGGTTCCGGCACCATGTCCGGTGTCATCTTGGGCCTGAATTGGGCTGTCACCAACGCCAAGTCGCGCGGCGCCGCCAGCAAGTCCGTCGTCAACATGTCTGTTGGTGGCTCCTACACTGCCTCGGTCAACGCCGCCGTCAAGGCCGCCACCGATGCTGGCCTCACCGTCGTTGTCGCTGCTGGCAACTCGAACGACGACGCCTCATTCTACTCTCCCTCTTCTGCTCCCTCCGCCATCACCGTTGGTGCCGTTGAGGGTACCAACGCCCGCACTTGGTTCTCCAACTTCGGCACCTTGGTCGACATCTTCGCTCCTGGAGACGCCACCATCAGCGCCTACCACACAAGCAACTCTGCCACCAGGTACCTCGCCGGCACAAGCATGGCTACTCCCCATGTTGCCGGTCTCGCTGCTTACTTCATCGCAAAGGAGGGCCTCACCGGCTCTGCCGTCACCAACCGCGTTCTCGGCGCCGCTGTCGCTGGTGTTGTTGGAGACGCTCAAGGCAGTGCGAACCTTGTTGCCTACAACGCCTGTGGTAAATGAGTGTCTAATATAGATGATGTATAACTGTTATAAGGGTTTTCTTCCCTTTTATTCCTTATTGTGGCTAAGGAAGTTATAATAAGTATTTAAATTTTATAAAGATAGTGTTTAGTTATTTACCTGTTAAATCTTTTTACTAGGCTTTATATAAACACAGTTATTATAGTATCCATTAGTTGATTGTGAAGATACATCTCATCCCCGCATAAACCTATTGTTGGCTTTGATTCTGTACTGACTTAGTGGTAGTCATAGGACCTATCTCTATAATTCTAGACATCTTTTACCTATTGGACCTTCCCCCTTGTATCAACTGGCCATATTTCCTCAATTACGCCCCTGCGATGCGCGTAGTAGACATCATGCAGGTTGATGGTGGGATCAATATGGCTAGGAATCATGTGGACGCGATCCCCAATCTTCAATTCTGGGGTTCCTTCCTCCCAGTTCAACGAGCCATGCTCGTCTCCTAGACACCCATACTCGTACCGTGAATTCTGGCATTCCGCTAGTCCGCTGTCCGTTGTCAAAGACTTAAGCCCGCTGTCGATTGTCACTTGTCGCTCCCCTTGCTTGCTGATTACGGTCGATAGTATCGTCAGACTATTCGTGTAGAGTGTGCCTATCGCGTTCCTGTAATCCGTATCCATAAATATGAATGACCCGGGCTGCAGCTCCGTCACGCCCGGTACCGTCGCGCAAAACTCGGCCGTCCCCGTTCCTCCAGTTGTGACAACGTCGATGTTGAAGCCCTCCTTGCGCAACACGTCTGCCGTATCCGTCAAAGTTTTCATCGACTCCAAACACTGTTTCTTGCGGTCTTCCCTGTCGTGCAAGTGCTGCAGATGCCCCTCATACCCTTGGATGCCAATCAATCGGAGGTTCTTAAGCGTGCGAACATGTCGAGCGAGGGCCAGCACCGGCTCCCCTGGCTTGGCTCCTGTACGGTGTAGCCCAACGTCCAAGTCTAGTAACACATGAATGGGATCGTCTGATACTTCGGGCGCCTGCCCCAGTGCGTTGTTGATGGCTGTAGCGCCAGCCTCGCTGTCCACCACAATCCGAATGTTTCTATGCTTTTTGTATAGCTCAACCAGCCGATTTACCTTTGGTGCGCCGATGATCTCGCAGGTGATGAGCAGATCGTCAAAGCCGGCACTCGTCATGGCTTCCGCCTCACTCAGCTTGGCCACGCAACCGCCCTTTGCGCCTGCGGCATTGAGTTTGCGAGCTAAGATGGCGCTTTTTGTTGTCTTGAGGTGGGGGCGAATATTGAGGCCTGTTGGGGGAATAGAACCCATGAGCTTCTTGATGTTGGCTTCCATGAGGTCAAGGTCGACGATCATTGACGGCGTGTCCAGGCTTTCAAGCCGGTCACCAACGCTCGGGGAATAGGATGAAGCCATCTTGATTGGAGAGTTTAACTTGGCGAAAGCAAAAGAAATGGCACAGGCAAAACAAACGAGCTTAACCTTTGGAGGGAGAAGTACACTGATCTCGAAATCTGTTGGTGTTCGGAGACAAAGTGAGGGGTAAACAATTCTAACTTAGTGTTGCACGCATCAAGTTCATTTCGACCCTCCTCATCGTATCATCCGTACAACGTTACATGATGGGTAGATGATCCTTCCACTACACAGCTTATCTGCATTCCCCCCCGTGCCTCCCAGGGAGTTGCACCGATATACGGCCGCCACAATGACACGGTCTAGGCAGAATCAGGGAAGCCAGGTTTGCGTTTGCGGGGTAGCACCGATTCCCCGCCCATAACTAACCCTGGCGCCATTCTTAGGCTACTGGTTGACTCGTTTCGGTGTTTACAAGAACCAACGGAACTCGGGAGCATTGGGTCCTTCGCGGAGCCTCTGAGTCGGGACATCTGCAGCCGTCGTTCTCACTCCGTCCCTGCGGTTTCTTCGATGATTGTCAAAAATCATAAAGGTGCCCAAGAATCCGGCAATGAGACACCCGCACGCTCCAAAAGCCGCCGTGGTGATTAGTGCCGTCTCGTACTTTGGCTTTTCGTTCTCTCGGAAAATGTTACTGGAGACGAGGCCCATCACGTTGGCCAGCGGGACACCCACCGATGTGAGAACTACACGGCGACCCTCGTGGGCAACGTTGTTATTGTACCAAGTCGAGAGAATGACGGATGGTGCAGATGTGCCCCAGACCATCATGAAGCAAGCGTAGTAAGCAAGCTTAATCTGAGCTTCGACGTCTTCAATGGAGACGTAAATGATGAAGCCGATGAAAGTGAGAGTAAATCCAAGCATGATGAAGGGGAATCGCAGACGGAGGAAATCAGAGCTGAAAGCCAGAATCAACAGCATGACAGCGCCGCCGATGTTGGGAGCCACTGTGTACAAGTTCGTCTTGACCGTGTCGTACCCGAGGCGACTGATGATCTGAGGCATGAAGAGCGCAACAGACTGGATCGGCACGCCGAGGCAGATTTCAATCAGGAGAAAGCCGTAAGTCGAGGGGTATGTGAAAATCCGTAGCGAGTCCTTGAGATTGAACTTCTCGGACACAGTAGACGATGAATCGACTTGAATACGATGAAAGGCCAGCGCCTTGTCTTCCTCACAGAGGAATTTGGCCGAGGAAGCGCTGCGAGGAAGATACCAGAAGGCAAAAAACGAGAAGACAACTGATGCAGCGCCTTCAACGAGGAAGAGGTATCGCCATACAAAAAGCTTCGAGCGGATATGGAAAACGCCATAGGACAACAAGCCGCTCTGTCATTTCAATATTAGTGCAGCTGTTTCATCATAGACGAGGGAATTGGCACTCACAAAGGCGTTAGCAATATTGGATGCGGCGTAAAACAGGGCCAGTCGACGAGCCAATTCTCCTCTGCGGTAGAAAGTTGTCAAGTAGTAGATAACCAACGGGAAAAATCCAGACTCGGCCACGCCCAGAATGAATCGCAGTGCAAATAGACCCCCGAAGTTGGAAGCTGCCACAGAGAGTAGGGTAGCAGACCCGAAAATAAACATGAGGATGGGCAGAACGCGAGCTGGGCCGAAACTCTTGCCAAGAATAGCGACAGGCGGGGCAAAGATGACATATGGGACAAAGAAGATGGAGACGAGCAGGTTGTACTGATTCGGCTTGAAGTTCAGGTCTGGATGCTGTCAATCCTGGAAGTCGGGGTATGTTGACAGGGAACTAATACCTTCGCTCAGCCCTGCAGATTCTGCATTACCTAGATTTCCTTTGTCCAGAGCATTGAAGAGGTCTAGATATGGCGGTCAGCGTCGTAAACAAGTGAGTATTCACCACAAGTGATATCAATGCTTACACATGACAGATAGCACGGGTAGGATTCGTATATCGAACTTGCGACAAAGTTGTCTCTCCGCTTGGTGGTCAACCACCCTTGCTATTTCCTCGCCATCGCCGAATTCGACGTCAGTAATAGCACCAACTCTGCCCTCTTCTTTTTCAGAATCCATCTTGTTCAGCTTAGCCAGAGTGCAGATCGGAACAACGACGACGGGAAGCAAGTTTGGTACAAATCAACGGAGAGGTGGGGGTCCAACTATGCCCTCTTATCTCTCCTTGAGGATGTAAGAATGGAAACGTAGAATGAAGAATGTTGGGGTTGAGAAATACTATGTATCACTCAAGAAAGGGCTGCCAGTGTCGATAACGATTACCGGCCGATGCTTATCTCCTTGCCTGGGCGTATGCAGGGTTCTCTGAGGTGGTGGGCATGGGTACACCGAGTTTCGAGAGCTGTGAGACACAGTTGTGCCGGCTACATGACGAGTGGTGATTGTCCCTGTTTGTTCGATAGTAGCACCGTCAATCACCCTCAATCGTCTAGCGCCAGAATCATCCCTAGAGACTGCTTCGATTCTGTGCCATTGATGTCTCCGCATTGTGTATCCAACCTCGTGGCCGCACGGGGTGATTGATTGGCATGCATAGGCCTACAACCTTCCTTTTAGGATCAAGTGCCGTAGTGTATGATTTTGTGCAGACTCCCTGCAAGTCTTATCGCCCTGATCATTAGTCAGCCTTGTATCTTTTAATACCCATCGTTACGTTACATGCCCATCAGATATACCCCAACAGTCGCTTGCTTGTTTGCAAGCCCGCCTGCTCACCTACCACCTCCATCATGAGTACCCAACCACCTTACCCCCTCCACGAATCGGCCCTCGAGCGTATCGACCCCGAATATGCTGCTTTCTACAACAAGAACATCCTCGACAAGCAGCAGGTACACTTGCAACCCATAGAGGCGTCAAGAACAAGCGGCACGCTTATCCCGGGCAGTGGTCCCTTGCAGCCCGTAGCCAGCACCGTCGACTATTCCATCCCTCGGGCCGAGAGCCGAGGGCCAAACGTTGATGTGCGATGTTTCACACCCCTGGGTAGCAAGCCTGCGGCTGGATGGCCTGTGTGTGTCTATTTCCATGGTGGCGGCTGGGTACTCGGGACAATTGACACTGAGAATGTAATTGCCTCACATCTTTGCGCCCGAGGCGAGTGCGTGGTTGTCGCCGTCGACTACAGGTAAGCGCTGTCATTATTTCTCGTTTTCGGATCACACAACGAGGTAGTAACTGTCGCAAACAAGGCTAGCTCCGGAGAACCCTTTCCCTGCAGCCGTTCATGATTCGTGGGAGGCTGTTCTTTGGGTGGTTGGAGATGGTGCGGCACAGCTCAGCCTAGACATCACCAAGATGGCCACGGGTACGTATTGCCTCAGATCTGTGCACCACCTCCCCGTGTCGTATGGGAGATACTTTCTTTGTATTAACTCCGCATCAAACAGGTGGCTCGTCAGCGGGCGCAAACTTAGCTGCCATCATGTGCCAGAGGGCGGTCGATCGAGGAGGTCCGAAATTCTCGCTCCAGCTTCTCTCAGTTCCCGTTATGGACAACACCGCCAACACCACTAACAACGTCTCTTGGAAAGAAAACCAGAACTCCCCTGCTCTTCCCGCGCCGAAGATGCTTTGGTACCGAAACCATTACCTGCCTAAGGAAGATGACTGGTCGCACCCCGAGGCGAGCCCTCTCTTCTGGAAGGGCGACTGGTCTAAGTTGCCACCGGCGTGCTTTGTACTTGGCGAATTAGATGTTCTCCGGAGTGAAGGGGAGAAATTTGCTGTGAAGCTTGAAGAAAGCGGCGTTACGGCAGATGTTAACATTATGAAGGGTCAGCCTCATCCTTTTATTGCTATGGATGCTGTTCTGGAAGCAGGCTCTCAAGCTATCACATTGTTCTGTAATGCACTACACAAGGCTATATATAGCTAGGTTATGTAATTAGTAGTGATAAGCTAGAGATGTCTCTTTATATATTACTAGCTAAGGTAAAGAGGACTCTTAATATTACTCTTAAATAGCCTTTTATAAATTAAGTTTATATTAAGTAGTGTTAGCTTATTATTTACTTTTATAAGCCTTTTTTAATATTAGAAATTAGGTATTTTAAGTATAGCTTTATTTTTTAGGTATATTATAGAAAATTATATTTCTTATATTTTATATATTTTTTAAAGCTTTTAAACTATAAAATAAAGTTATTTATATATATAAGTAAACCTAAGTGTTATAACTAAAGTTAGATAGCTTTTTTAAGTTAAATAAAAGTAAATTCTTATAAAAACTATTTATTTTAAGTTATAAGTAAATATAACTTAATACTGCTTATAGTAATAATAATTTATTTATATTAGCTTTAAGTTTAAGTTAAGTTAAAAAGCTAGTAATAGTAAAAAGTTTAATAAGAACTTTAATAATATAAAAGTGAAAAGTTAAGATAATTTTAAGTAAAATATAAAGCCTTTAGCATAAAAGCAATAAATAAAGAGGTGTGTAATACTAGGCTGCAACTATGCCGAGTTATATATCACAGCTCGTGTACTATACAAAAAGAAAAATCACTACCAAGTTATCAACTATGCATAATATATGCATTATATTCGTGTGTCTATGAGGGGCCACCTAGTCCAGGCGACCACTCATTAAATTCATCTCAGTAGGCTTAATATGCTGCGTGCGCCTCCAGATTTTGTAGAAAGCAATGTTTCCCAAGTAAACGACGACTCCAATGTATGAGGTGACGAACGTTGAGACAGTGAAGTGTGGGATAAATGCGCCATAGCCTGAAAAGAAAATCAGCATTGTTTCGACAGAATTATGATTGTACGCACCATTAAAGAATACCAAGAGAATTGTTATAAACAGGGCAAAGTACGACCCATATGGCTGAAGTGATCCTCGATAGGGCATTGCGCTCCGGGGAATGCCTTGAGCTCGCAAACCTCGGACGAATTGGATGTAAGTGACGAGGATATTGATCCAGTTAAGTGCTCCAAACACAGTCACAAGGCTCACCAGGTACCCAAACACTTGGGAGGAGCTCTTTGATGCGTTCATGTACGCGAGTGCCCCGAATATACTTGTGAAAGCGACACCCCAAATGGGTACACCGCTTCCGTTGGTGTGTTTGAAGATGCTAGGCGCCTGACGGTCGTGTGCAAGCCCAAAGAGCGTGCGAGAGCCAATGTAAATATCGGAATTCGCAGCACTGAGGACAAACACCAAAAGACTGGCATTGATGACGTCGGGAAAGACTGGAATACCTGCAAGTTGAACAGCGATGACGAACGGGCTCGCTCCTGCGCCGGTCTTTTGCTTTGTCCCACCGATTAGTCGATCGTTCGTGTATGGCACAGCCATTCCGAGTATGAGGGCCCCAATCACGTAGAAGAAAACAATACGCCAAAGGGTCTGGCGGATTGCTTTCCGAATCGTCTTCTTGGGATTGGGCGCCTCTCCGAACGCAACTCCAACCACCTCAGTGCCAGTATACGCGAAAGTCGACTGAACCATGGCTGCCCACCAGCCGAGAAATCGGCCCCTGTCGCCTCTGAGCAGGTATGCGCCGAATGCACCGGGGTTTCTCCAGTATGCGAAGGCGATTCTTTTGCCAGAAGGCTGGCCACCCATCGAGATGACAAAACATGTAAGGATGAGGGTCACCATGACCAAGAGTTTCAGACAAGACATCCAAAACTCAGCTTCACCGAAGAATGATACATGAAGAAGCTGACAGGTCAGTCTTGGTTATCAATATTGTATGGGAGAAGTTGCTCACATTGACAAAAACTATCGCGACCAAGAATACGGTCACAAAAATGGCGACATTAAGATCCGGGCGCCAATATTGGATGATGATCCCGGCCGCTGTTAGGTTGTTTGCTAAAACCACTGCGTATTTGAAGAAGTAGTTCCATCCAGTGGCATAGCTATATGGCTGTTAGCAGTGTCTACTCCGTCGCCGATAGACTCACCCAAGAGCCGGATCAACAAATCGGGTAGCGTATCCGCCAAAGCTCTTGTCCATCGGGAACATGGTTGCCATCTCACCGAGAGCCGTCATGACGAAAAAGACAACAGCATCAACGACACAGTAAGCAACGAAAAGACTTCCTGGACCGCCTCGAACCAGACCTGTGCTTGTTCCAATGACAAGGCCAGTACCAATGGCTCCAGCCACAGCAATCATAGAAACATGCCGCTCTTTGAACTCGCGGCGGAGCTGATCTGGCAGTTCGACTGTACCATCGGCAGTCGTCGTAATTAGCTCTAGGTCGGGGCTATTCTCACAGACGCTTTCTGGTTTGTGAACTTTGTCTGAGCTCATGGTGGATGCAGAGGAAAACTTCTAGGTACTGCTGAGGGTGAAGACTGAAGAGGACCAAGGGTTGCTGGTGGTCTTCTTTTATAACTTCGTTCCCGGGAAAATACTCCCTTCCCTCCCTTATCTTCTCTAGCTTAATAGTAATCTTTTCATACACCCTGACCAGTCAGGATTCTGAGATAAGATCCAGGTCGACCGTCGTCCTGGCATCTGGCCGGGAAGTTCGCGGGGAGAGTCACGTCCTGATTCTTGAAAACTTTTCCTACTAATTAGCTCAATCGTAGTGTCAAGTTCGTGTCGCGCCTACGATAGCGGAGGATCCACATGGAGGTCCAACTACGTTCTCCCGCCCGCTAACAGATTACGCAGGTTTTGGTCCACACGCACCGGAGTTGTCCCTCCACATAGCTGACGGGTGATTGATTGTCACGTCAGTCATTTCTTGAGTCCAGATAGAACACGGAGTTGAGGCTCCATTATAGATATGATTGGCGAGGACGGTGCACATGCGAATGAATCTGACCGCAATGGCCTCCGTGGACCGGGATGACAAGTTACAAATAGCCGAGTCATAGCATGGTTGTCGATAAGTTGAATTTCACTTTCTCGACTCTCCATCACTACTTGTTATTGAACCATTTCCTTCACAATGCCTTCTCACGGTATCACCCACACCAATGGGGCAAAAGAGTGACAGACGGCACTACCTAGCGGAACCAACATCGCAGCTTTCCGACAGCTCGTTCCCCTGCTCAACACCTCCATCACCTATCTCAATGCGTCTTTTGCCCCTCCCTCCAACCTCATCGTCCATGAAGCCATCACGAAATACGCCTCTGAGGCTCTGTATCAGACTCTTTCTAAGCCAAAGTGGCAGACTACTGTCGAAGAGGCTCGTCAACTCGTAGCTCGTTACATCAACACGGACGCTTCTACTATCGCCTTTACTCGCGATACAACTGAAGCCCTAGGGTCGTTCATTCGTGGATTGCGCTTCGAGTCGGGTGATAACGTTGTACTTCTTGATAGCGAGCACCCGAACCACGCATATCAGTGGATGTCCTTCCGCTCGGCTGGCCTCGAGGTTCGTCAGATTCCTACTATCGCCGCAGCGAAAGAGAGTGGCCAAGTCGTTTCCGCAAATGCAGCAACCTTCGCCCCTTTTGTGGACGACCGAACGGTTGCAATCGGGTTGAGCTCCGTCATGTTTCACAGTGGGCAATGGAATGATGTTGGAGATATCTGCGCAGCCTTCCGTCCTCGAGGCATCCATGTCGTCGCGGACATTACACAACAAGTCGGGTTTGCCACGGTTGATGTCCAAGCTCTGGGTGTCTCTGCTGCAGCATTCTCATTGCACAAAGGCCTACACTGTCCCATAGGCCTTGCGGTCCTGCACGTTGATCCCGCCGTCATCAACGACGTCGACCCGACTCCGCCCATTGTTGGCTATGGTGCCGTGAGCAACGTGCGAGCTGATCTGTTGGTTCCCAATGACCCCATCACGTACCATCCCTCTGCTCGACGGTACGAGCATCTCAACCTCAATCTCATTGCGGCAGCGGTCGCAAAGGCATATCTTACTTTCTATCTCGATGTCCTCGGCCCTGAAAATGTCGAGTCCCACCTCTACAGCCTTGGTGATGCACTCCGTCACGACTGTAAGCAACTGGGTGTCAAGATTGTTGGGCCTGATAGTCACAAGGAACATGCACCACATCTTTATGTGCTGGACCTTCACGATTCAAAGTGGATGGATCATCTGAGAAACTGCGGGATAATTGTGACTCCTTATCGTCTTGGTATTCGGGTTTCTTTTGGCTTCTACAACAACTTGGATGATGTACAGAAGCTCACCCGAGTCCTTCGATCAGGTCTAGATGCAGGGCTTGCAATTTCTCGGGTTTAATTAGGGCAGCATAACTTGAAGGAAATGCCAGAATGCAATCGATTAATTTCCTAGCTGATGACCAATCTCCCATGTACTCGAACACTTTGCCAGCACCTTAGATAAATACTTGACTTCCTCTTCAGTCCCAAATACAAACATGCAACGCGATGCCTGCGCGAGGCTGTAAACCAATGCAAACGGGGCATACCGAAGCCCATACTGTGACCTGTACCGACGCACCAGTGAAATGATGTCTTGAGCAGATGAGACGCAATGATCTCGAAAAGTCTGCTGCTCGGGGGCCGAAATTTCCAGAGCCGCCGCATCAAAGTCCATTGCGATGCGGGTACCATGGAAGAGCAAGCTAGAGCACGTCAGCTGGAGTAACGAGGACAGCAGGATCACGTACTGTAGACCTGGCACACTAGGGATCAAGACAGCACTGGGGGGCTCCCATTTGTTCCACTTTGCACAATCTGGCAGTGACGCTTGCCACCGGGCCATTTCTAGATTCAGATTTTGCAAACAATCCTGGTATGCTTGGGGGTCCTGCGGGGTCTTCCGTGAAGACGACATGGCTGCAAGCATCTGTTCAATAATTCGGGATAATTCGATTTGTTTTTGAAAGCATGGGACAAGCGGCTTAGTCTCACCGAAGTCTCCCTGCTGGCTGTCGAAGCCGATTGGGAGCCAATATTCCAACTCCGGAAAATCCCTACGCTTGTCAGATGGCAATTTGGAGCGGGTTTGGAGCCTTACGGCAGTCTTTCTAGGCTTTCGACCTCTACATCGTCATGCGTGAAATATACTGGTCGGCCCAGAATGAGACTAATCAGTTTGTCCGAAGAATAACAACCCCAGAAGATCCGTCGACGAATCTCGATATCCTCGGTTGTAGCCAGGGATGTGTCGCATGAAATCCAAAACTTGGGATCTCTCTGAAATCCGAGGTCTTGAGCCATGCGAAAGGCGACGCCTTGGCAGGTCAGTATTGTTAAGATGCAGTAGCATACACGCATACCTGAGAATCCCCAGCTCTTTGACAAATTTCCTCGGCCAATTTCGTAAAAAGCTAGACAAAGGAATGCCTGAACTGTAGCGATGGAAGGCCGGGCAAAACCAAAGACAATCACCATTGTCTCGGCTGCACTAAAAAATTGCTCACTCGAACGCCGCTGGAGACTGTTGGGTGACATGAGCAACCCTAGTGCGCAGACCGAAAAAAAGCAAAGCTGACGACCAATATTTGCAGTTGTGACGGTCTCCAAGGTGATCTCGCAAAAAAGCCTCACGGTAGATGAACATGAACTGAGGATACTGCCACTTGAAGAAAAGCGTCAGCGCCTTCGTGACAAGTTCATCATCCATCGCAATGCCAAAGTGCTCCGCAATCTGCTCAAAACTGGAGTCAAGATTAGGTTGGCTTAATGGCATGTCATTCGAGTTTAGAGTGGTCGTCGTCGTGGATGTCTGGCGGAGTCTGGTGTGAATAATGCTGGTTGTGTCGCATTTCGGAATCATAATCGGTATTCAGGATTATTAAGGATATTACTATAACCTTCTGATTATTAATATCACTACCTAGATAACCTATAGGTGGCCTAACCTTATAATAATTATTATAACTCTAGCCTTACTAATAATAAAGGTAGCTAACTTTTTATAACCTTCTATAGATTTCCTAAGAGCCTAAATTAATATATTTAGACTCTTAATTTATTTCTCTTTTAGCTAGGAAATTAAGAGCTTTTTACCTTAAGATTTAATCTCTACTTTATAATAGTTATAAGCTTAGTTTATATAACCTAATTTAACTGCTATTAATACCTTTTTTCCTAATAGTATTATTATTATAATTCTTAGCTAAGATTATTATTTTTTCTGATTTATTAATATTATAATTCTTATTAAGAATTATTATCTAGTTATAGTTTTTAAGCTTTCTTATATACTAAGGTAAAGCTTATAAATTCCTCTAATTTTAAAGCCTTTTCTTAAGTTACTCTTAAGAGCTCTAGTAACTAGAAATAATAGATTAGTATTATTAAGAAATATGCTAAGGCTAATAATATCTAGGATCTAATTAATCTCTTAGAGGATAAAAAGAAAGCTATTATAAAGCTAAAAAAGCCTATCTTTTTAATAGTTAAAGTTATAACTAAAAGCTATAAAAACCTTAATAAAAATTAATTTAAGGCTTTTAAATTTCTTAATTATTAGTATTAGACTAACTTATATACCTATTAGGATTAGAAGAAGGCCTTTTTAGCTATTTAGAATTATATCTTAAAGACTATAAGAAATTTCTATATTACTATTAAGAATAAAAATAATATAGCTAAGAAATTAATTCTCTTTTAAGCCTAGATTAGGCTTATAAACTAGGCTATTAAACAGAACCTTATAGAATACTACTATAAGATCTTTTAGTCTATTAATAAGAAGAAAACCTCTAAATAAGTCTCTTCTTAGCAGAAAATCCTTTTTAAAGCTATTAAGGCTTAGATTTCTAATATATAAGAGATATAACTAACCTATTACTTTCTTTAGGCTGTTAGACTAGTTAACCCTGCTTTTTCTAACTATTAGACGTAATTTATTAAGACTAAGAGTGTTTTTACTCTCTCTAACTAGTAAAAAGATATTCTTAATAGCTTTAAGATTAGTAAAATCTTTATTAAGTAACTACTAGCTAAGATAATAGCTAGCAGAAAGGCTTTTTCTTATTTCTAAGAAAACCTAAATAATATAAAAGACCTAGTATAAGACTAGTCTAGCTAGTTAGGAAAATTAGGATCTAAGGGTAAAAAAGCCTTACTAACTTATATTAAAAGGGAAAAACACTAGTATATATAATACTCTTATTTTAACTCTTTAATTTATATATCTAACTAAAAGCTAGATCTAAAACTTTAAGCCTAAGCAGATTAGAAGCTTATTTTAAGCTTTAATATAAGAGATAAGATTAAGAAAGCTATTTTAGCCTCTAAGAGATTAGAAAAGAAGGATTAGTTTAATACTAAGAGTATTTACAGCTCTGCTTTTATAAGTATCCTAATAAGAATATTAAACCTTACTAGTTAATAGAGAGATTAGTAACCTGCTTCTACTAGTTAATAAGGCAATTAATAATCTGCTCTTACTAGTTAATAAGACAGTTAGTAACCTACTCCTACTAGTTAATAAGATAGTTAGCAACCTGTTTTAACTATAACCTTATTATTCTTCTTCTTAACTATAAGAACCTACCCTCTTAGAGACTTTTTTATTCTTAATTTTAGGTTAGATATATATATTTATAATAATATATTCTGCTTTAAGAGATATAAAGCTTTTAATAATCTAAAGCTTATTTTTACTAGTAGGAAACTTACTCTTATTTTAGGCTATAATACTATTCTTATTACTATTAAAAAGAGGATATTTTAGCTTAAAAAAGTAGCTTATATCTCTAGCTTTTATATAAATATTATATCTCTTAAGTGTATAATTAGAAAGAGATATAATTAGAACTCTACTACTAGCTAAGTCTTTAATAAAAACCTTAAGATAGTTTTTATAATAAAAAATCTATTTAATTAATAGGTTACTAACTTTAGGAAGGTCTTATAAGACTCTAAGCAGCTAGCTGTCTTTACTATACACTTAGTAAACTCTTATCCTAATTAGATATTAGATTTATTAACTTAGCACCTTAGACTAGGGTATTTAAACACTCTAGCCTTTAAGAACCTTATTAAGAAGACTAATAGGGCTATTATTAGAAGTCTTATATATATAGACTGTAAAGTCTATACCTAAGGAAAGGTAATATAGTAAGTCTTAAGAAGACTACCTCTTACTAAGGCCTTAAGGCTGTTTTAGCATATATATATTAATATTTTTATTTATAACACTAGTTTTAATAGTATAAGAGCTATAGTTATTATTAAGAATAAATTTATATCTCTAATCTTATATTATTACTACTTAGATATTACTTAGAAGATAATTATTAGGACTCTTAAGGCAGTTAAGGCCTTTATTAAGCAGTAATATAACCTTATAATCTGTGTTATTTATTAAGATAATAACTCTACTTTTAGTAATAATTATACTAACTAGGTTAAAAATTATAAGCTTTAAGATAAGCTATCTACCTCTTATATATCTACTTAGAATAGCCTTACTAAGCGATCTAGAGGGGTAATAAGAACTAAGACTAGGTTAATACAGCTAGAGGCTAATCTTTCTAACAAGCTATAGTTAGAGACTTAAAAAGCTGCTACCTATCTGTATAATAGATTATCTTAGCAGGCTAAAAGCTAGAAAACCTCTTTTTAGCTACTTTATAGCTAGCTTTAAGACTATTAAAAGAATACTAGCTACACTTAAAACCTTCTACCTAATATCTTACATTTAAAAGCTTATAAATATAAAGCTTATCTCTTAACTAAGAAAGCTCTTAAGAGTACCTAAAGGTGAGATTTAAAGACCTCTTTTTATATAAAAAAGAGCTATCTTATTAGGTATAATTTGTATAATATTTTTAGGATTTAAATCTTAAAAAGGTTAAAAGTCTAAAAGATTTATAATATGACTTTTAATAAGAGTATTTTTTATAACTTAAAGGATTACTCTACCCTAATTAGAGCCTTAGCTATCTCTATTAACTTACAGCTGTTAGCACTTATTAAATCTAACTCTAAAGATAATAATATTTAGGCTTATAAAGCTAGCTGCTTTTAAACTAATAATAAAAAAGTCAGGTTAACAATTAAGATTACTTAAGCCTTTAAATAACTAGATAATCAGCTAGTTAAAAACCCTAATAAAAAAGCTACTATTAGTAGCCTAAATAATAATAATCCTAACTATAAGAGACTATACTTTATACCTTAAGTAACTATCTTACTTATATAATACTTTATAGCTTATCTACTAGATAACCTCTTACTAAGCCTTAAGAAGAGCTTATTTTTTAGCTTATTATTAAGCTATAAAGATAACAGCTCTAATAAAAATAACAGCTCTAATAATAATAATAATAAGTCTAATAAAGATAATAGCTTTAATAATAAAAATAACAAGTCTAATAAAAATAATAGTCTTAATAATAAAGATAATAAGGCTAATAATAATAACACCTCTAATAATAATAAGAAACTAAACTCTTTTCCTTCTAGAGATTTAAGTTTTAGTTTACCTTCTTAGATAACTAAGCAGCTAAGACTAAGAGGTTAAGCCTATTAGGAGCTGCTCTCTTACTAATCTACTTAATATTAGGACCTTACTAGACCTGCTAATACCTTAGTATTATTTTTTACCTTCTTTTTTAACAAAAGAGAGAAAAAGCTATATAAATAATTACTTCTACTAGAGCTAAAAACCTATAAGAACCTTAAATCACACTCTTTTAGTTCTTAATTTAAGCAGGTTACTAAAAGAGAAATAAAAAGCCTATAAGACTAAGAAACCTTTAAAGCTATCTTAAGAGATTAGATATAAAAGCCTCTTTTAGTAACTTAGATTTTTAAATATAAATTTAATAAGTATAAGTTTCTTATTAAATTTAAAGCCTAGCTATATATATAAGAGGATTTTTAGCCTTTTAATTATAAGAAGACTTATATAGCTATTTTAGCTAGTAGATTATTTTAGGTGCTTATAGCTATTATAGCCTGATTTAACCTTAAAGCTAAGCAGCTAGATATTATTAATACCTTTATAAACAGCTATTATAATAGTACTAATTAGTATAAGAGTTTTAATATATATAAGGCTTAGCTGCTAGTAGTTACTACTTAAAGTGGTTATCTTACCTAATCTTAATAGAAGATAATACTTTTTCCCTTTTTAATTTTAATCCTACCTTTTATCACTTTTTATCTTATCTTACCTAGCTATTATAACAGCTCTTATTATTTATTCTTATTCTTATTAGCTAGATTGCCTTTTAAAGTATTAAATTTAATACTTAAAAGCAGTCTAATCTGTTTTATATCTTTTATAATTACTTAAGCTGTGATCTTATTTATATATCTCCTCTTTTAAGCTGATAGTTTTAGTTAGGTAGTTAGTTTATACTAATTATATTCTCTGCTAATAAATTTAGAGGTTATAGTAAGATAATAAGTTAGTATAGCTAGGTTATAAGACCTAGTTATACTAATAAGCACCTTTTAGCTACTATTAAAGCCTAATACACTAGATAAGAGCTAAAAGAGGAGAGAGAGAGATACTTAAAGATAATAAATAGTATTAAAAAAAGAGAGAAAATAAGACTTTAAAACTAATCTTATACCTAGCCTTAAATCCTTAAAGACTATTAAGTAGTACTATCTTATTAGATTTAATACTTTTAGAATAGTAAAAGCTTTTTATTAAGAAGATTAATAATAATTTTATAAATTCTTTTTACTTACTAAATAATATTAAATAATATTTAATAATAAATATAAAACTATTTTAATACTTTTTAAAATTAAGACTATATAAGGTTAAAGTAAATACTAAAAAATAATAGTTACTAGTAAAAGCTTTACTTAAGTTAGAAAGGCTAGTCTTACTAGAGAACTTAAAAATTAAATACTATATAAAGCAAGTATAAAAGCAGAGAAAGCTATTACTAAGAATCTTACTTTTAAAAACCTTAAGATAACTAGAAATTACTCTTAGTATAAGACTTATTATTATATAGATCTTTATAATAAACCTTATAGTAATACTCTTAGTCTTATTAGTCTTATTATTATCTAACTATAACTAAGTTTTAAACAGAAGAACTATAACTACTAGTAAGTTACCTTTTTAACTTAACTAGAAAACCTTTAAGCTAAAGATAATTCTACTTATACTTTTTAAGCTAAGAGGCAGAAAGAGATAATAATTCTTATAACTATTAGATATAATACTTTTAAGTAAGTTAACTTCTTTTAATTCTCTTTTTTTTAGTCTTATACTTACTATTATAACTCTCTTAGGATTCTTAACTCTTATTAAGACTATAACTTTAATACCCTCTCTAACTAATCTTAGGTTATATTACTTTCTAACTAAGCTTATTAAGAAGTTACTATCTATAAAGTCTTAGAGACTTATCTTTCTTTTCTACTAGTAATTTATAAGGCTTAATATAACTAATTTTCTTATAAGCTTTAAGTTATATATAAATAGTTATAATATTACTAAAGATAAATAAGATATCTACTTTACTTAATACTCTAACCTTATAGTTTAGTAATAAGTTAAGTATATAATAGATAAGTATAGCTAAGAGAAAGCTAAAAAGAACTTATAAAAGATCTTTTATTTTTAAGATTAAAACTAATAGAAATCTCTTATTACTAGGTTAAGCTGTCTTAATAGCTAGTATCTTACTACTAAAAACTACTATAAGATACTTTATTAGATAAGTAAGTATTAATATCTCTATAAAATAATTAATCTAATATCTTAGAGTTTCTTTTTAACTTACGCTTAATCTTTTTATAATACTATACTAAATAAAATTATTAAACTCTTATATAACTAGAGCAGAAAGACACTTAAAGAACTAGCTAATTTAAGCTATAAAGAGCTATTTAAAATCCTAAAAGGGTTTTTAGATACTAGAATAGCTTTAGCTTATTATATTAGCTCTACTTAACCTTTTTTACAGCTCTTAGCTAATCTTTAACTCTTCTACTAGCTAGTTACCACCTAATCTTATATATCTTTCCTACTAGCTAAAAGAGTAATTAATCTATCTAAAATTAATCCTTAAGTTAATAAGTTATTAAAGCTTATAAAGGACCTTTTTATAAATATAGTATAAAATATAAAAATATAAAAAGAAAATATTATCTTACTTTATAGTTAGGTTCTCTACTAGTAGGCCTAGAAAGATATAAAAAATATCTTAACTAATTATATATATATATAAATATATTAGATTATATATATAAGAAGCACTAATTTAATATAAATACTATAAGAGGATTTAACTAAAAGCTATAAGTATACTAGTATTATAAAAAGTAAAAATACTATTTAGACTAGTATTTATATTATCTAAAAGATAACTAGTTAGAGTATACTACTTACTTACCTCTTACTAGTATACTTTAAATTAGTAATAAGAAAATTCTTATCTCTTTTTAAATTCTAGTATAGTATATAAATAATTCTTATACTAAAAGACTAGTTATTTAGTAAATTAAATACTTCTCTAGGTGTTATACCTATAAGTAGGCTAATAAGATATAAAAGATAGTATTTAACTTTAAGTTATAAAATACTATATCTTAAGAAGCTAAATAGCTTATAAGATATACTAAGCTAAGCTTTAATATCTCTTTAGAAAGACTAAGCTATTTAGATATTAATATTACTATTTAAGCTAATACTATCTTTATATTAAAAGACCTCTTAGTAATTAATAACAGCTTAGATAACCTAATCTTAACTAATAATATTAGTACTAATCTTATAGCTAAAAGGGCTAAAATAAAAAAAGTTAATAATAATAGACTGCCTATTAAAGTAGTAGTATAACCTTATCTACTAGCCTATTAGTCTATAAGAGATTAAAAAATTACTAATAAGAAGTTTTTTATAAAGATATTTTAGTAGTAATTTATAAATAAGAAGAAAGCTTTATTAACAGCTAGGTTATATATTAGAGATAAATTCTATTCTAAGAAGATCTTAATTCTAATCTCTTAGCTTATAGTAATTAACCTAAATATTACTTACACTCTTATAAAAGAAGTAATAATAATAGCAAAAAGTATTATAAATACTAAGTTTATAAACTAGTATAAAAAGCTAACTAAGCCTAATAGTAACCTTATAATACACTTATTATTTCTTAAAGCACTAAATCTAATAGAAGCTAAAAAGTATTATAACTTAAAAGTATCTTATTATAAGATAAATATCTTAAGAATCTAAAATAATAAGATAGACTAAAATAGTAGCTCTCTCTTAAGTTAACCTTTTTACTTTAGTAAATTTCTAACAGAGAAAAATAAAGAAATTACTATTATTAATATTAAGAAACCTAATATAAGCGAGTTATTAGTAAAAAACCTAAAAGAAGTATTAAATATAGTATATCTTAAGGTTAACTTTAATATCCTAAGAGATAAGTAAGGCTAAAAATTAGCCTACTATTAGAAGCTGTTAAGAATTATAGTCTGCTTAGAAAATATAAATAGCTATACTATAAAAGCCCTTTTAGATACTAGATTAGAAGGTAATATTATCTTAAGTAAAGTAGCTAAGAAGTATAAACTAAAAGTAAGCCTTATAAGAGCTTTTATAACTTTCTATTTAAATAATAAGATCTTAATACTTAGAGAGGTAAAAATACTAGTCTTTCTAAGTAATACTTATATCTTATAAAAGATATATATAGCTCTTACTAGCCTTATATTTATTCTTTTTATCCTAAGAATACTATTTATAAGAGCTATAAAGCTCTCTTTTAACTATATAACTAGAGAAGAAGAAATATATATTAGATACTATCTTAAGTTTATAAGAGTTATAACCCTAATAGTAGAAAGTATTTATTAAGAGGTTTTATAAGAGGTTACTTATAAGACTAACTAGTAATAACCTTTAAGCTCTCTTCTAAGATTTCTCTATATAAGCTATAAGCCTTAAAAGATAATAATAATTCTAATATAGTCTAATAGCTAGATTAGAATAGTAAGAAGAAAGTTATATAACTTATTAGAAAGAAAGTTATTTATACTTACTTAATAACTTTAAATTAAGTAAAAAAGAAGTTAAAAGATATAACTTATAAGAAGAAAAAGTGGGAAAAAAGAGTTAATATCTAGGTTAATATAATTTTATTTATTTTTTATTTATTTTATACTTTATAAACCTAGAAGGTAAATAGTACTTTTATTTTATATAGATATAAAAAAAACTATAAAATTAGATAAAAACCTGTATTCTTTATATAGTAGACCTAGGTTAGGCCTCTTATATTATTACTATATGTAAGTAAATAGTCCTTTTACTAGGACTAGAGTTATCTTATTTCCTAAAGGGCTAGAAAAAAAGTTAAAAAGAGGGAAAGAAAAAAAGAGAAAAGAAAGAAAAGGGGAATAAAAAGGGAAAAAAGAGGTAAAAAAGAGAGAAATAGTTAACTAGATGTTAAGCGCTTAATTTACTATAAGAGTAAAGTAGTTAAGTATTAAAATTATACTAGCTAGGTGAGTTTAAGTTGCTTTACAGTTATAGCTAAAAGCTTAGAATTTTAAGTGAGTAAAACTAGCTGTTAGTAAGTTAGCTAGCTGTTAGTAAGTTAGCTAGTAGTATAGTTATTAGTAGCTAAAAGCTAGTATAAACCTAATACTTAACAGCTATTAGCAGCTATTAGCAGCTATATAAATCTTTATTATTTATTATTTAGTCTTTTAGACTGTAATATCTTTCTTTTTTTCTTCTCTTTTTAACACCTTTATAAGTAGCTTTCTCTCTAGGCTTTTTATTAGGCTTATATTAGCTTTAGGTCTTAAATATATTACTAATATATATTCTTTTTAGGATTTATTAATATGTTTATTTTCTAGCTGTTAGTATTATAGCTTTATTATAGTCTTATTACTGTAGTAGCTAACTTTATATAGTTAAGATTAATAATAATAATAATAATAATAATAATAATAATAATAATAATACTAATAATAATAATAATAATAATAATAATAATAATAATAATAATAATAATAATAA